>JAPMUY010004055.1:40000-135000 GCA_026901105.3 Galaxias olidus | reverse complement strand
ACTCTGAGCCGAGTCCGTCGCAGGACGTCTCCCGAGTTCACGCACCATTTTCACCCGCGAGCAACGTTGAATTGCTGATCCTCAGGTTTTAGCAGTATCAGAAGCTCTTGCCGTTTAAAAGTGCTCCCTTTTTTAATGGCTTACAAATGAACGAAACATCCCCTTTCCTGTCCCCTCTCGCAGCAATACTACGAGGTCCCCATCGCCATGAAGGCCGTGTTTGACTACGTGGACACGTTCTCCTCCCGCATCCGAGAGATGGAGCAGCAGAAGAGGGACGGAGTGGTCTGCAAGAAGGAGGACAAGCCCCGGTCTCTGGAGAACTTCCTGTCCAGGCAGGGACCTCTCTCTCTGTGTGTGCATGTTCTCCTGTCGCTGTCAGCGGGACCGTACGCTTGAATGGCTTTGCCCTCACTAACCTTCTGGACCGACACTAGTTCAGGACTGTATAAAGTAAAAGACCCCCCCCCCCCCCACCCTAACACTCACCCATTTCTTTCACACACATAAGATAGAACGTTTGTCTCCATGGAAACCCGACTTCCAATTCCATGTCCCGTCGACGCTCCTGCAGTGCGACACGCACCCAGCAGCTTGTTTTGATGTGCAGCCTTGTACCTCGGTTCTCAGCCCCCCCCCCCCCCCCCCCCCCCGATGTTCTCCTTCCTCTCTGACTTCAAATGCAGGTTCCGTTGGAGGCGTCGCCTGTTTGTGATCTCTGCCCCCAGTGACGAGGATTGGTCCTATCAGCAGCAGCTCTACTCCCTGTCCAGCCAGGCGTGCAACTTAGGTGAGGAGCGGAGCATCCCCCATCTCCCCCGCCCCCGCTTTGACAGGACTTATCACGTATAACAGCCCACTTTTGACTTTACCTTTGACGACATTTATCTTACGTTAACGTTAGCTTTTTGACAAAGACAAATCCAGGTCAGTATCTAAAGGAAAGGAATCTCTGGCTCTCTTACTAAAGGACAAAAGCGGTTTACTTTGACCTTAGTTTCATCCCCGCCAAGTACGCAGACTCTGATCCCCCCCACCTCTCCGTTGGGGCCGAGACAGGGCCCTGCTGCTGGCCACTCGTGGAAACGGCCATGCGTTGAATCCCAAAACGGAACGAGTGCGTAACCCTTCCAGATGTCTCCCGTATCCCGAGGGAGATTGCCGTCCATTGTGGCTGAGGTCACCCCGCTGATTGCACGGTAGAGGGATCCCAGATAATCCCGATGGCACAGAGCTGCTCCTGGGACAACAACCTTTTTCCTACGCCGACTGATAGCCAGGCAGCCTTGCCGTTAGCCTCCTTTTCCACTGATTTCACTGGAATATGACTCACGCTGACTTTTGTTTGAACGAACCCAAAGCGCTTGTCTCACCTTTGTCCTGTGTTGAAGGCTGGACTCGCCACGACAGCGTGCAGCTACAGTATGTAACCGTGGCTGACTGTAGTCCATCCGGGAGCACAGACCTGCGCAACACATTGAAGGGCGCTTCCTGACCGCACAGTGTCACCCGAAGCGGCCGCCAGGTGATGGGGGGGGGGGGGGGGGGACTTATCCACGGGTTATCAGCCGCCCCTCAGGCACACAGCATCAGCTTCCCCCCGCTGTGTTTGTCTTGGCGATAGCGTTGGGCCCCGCTTGGGGGCCAGTCTCTCTCTCTCTCAGACAAAGGCCTCCGCTGCTGACTGAGCGGAGAGGTTTGGAGGGGGGAGGGCTGCTGTTCAGCTCGTTGGCGCTCACCTAGTCCCAGGCCGCCGGTGTGCTGATGTGGTTACTGTGCACCTCCCCCCCCCCCCCATCCCCCTTCATTGGAAACAGGTCTCCTGGCTCGGCTCACCAGGCCTTTCGCAATGCCCTTCGATCCCAGCGGGGATGGTTCTAATCGCACGCGGCCACATCAAGGCTGCACTTCTCCGTGCGTGACCCAAAACGGTACACACACCCGGGGACGTGGAACAGCAGGTCGCTAACGGACGTTCCACTGCCGTGCGACAACTGATGGTTTTTTTGAAGTGAAGTGCTTCGATGTTTTCTCTGACGCCTGATGTTTTGTTTTGTCGGTTTGGTCCGCGCTTCCAATGGCGACACAGGTCTCAGACACATCTCCGTCCTGAAGCTGGCGGGAACTGAGGGAGTGGATATGGGCGGAGTGTTGGAGCTCTACCCAATTAATGGTAAGGAGAGCGCTACCACAAACACACACACACATGGACATGCACACACACACACACACACACACACACACACACACACACACACACACACACACACACACACACACACACACACACACACACCAGCCAAGTAGTTTCCTTCAGCCCTTTTCCCACTCCCAACTTCCCCACCCATATATCCCCCCACACTGCCTCAAGAGCTATGGGACCTCTGGAGATCAGAGGCAGCCGACCTCAAAGGCATTCCCATACAAGCGCAGAGCAAGAAAGACTCCGCAGGCCCCGAACACCCTCACAGCTGCACAGGCAGACAGACGACCGCTGTGGTGGAGCTGTCAGAGAGGAAAAATGTCAGCTATCCCTTTCATTTCATAAGCCCTGCTAGATATTAGTCCTGGGAGGTCTCTGGGGAGTGCTGTACCCAGCGGGGGCGTGGGCGTTAACTGGAACAGCAGGAAAAGTACTCCGCATGCCAGGCTTGTGCAAATGGGTATTACACTAGGGTCTTTTGTACACTTCTGTATTAAGTGAACAGTCAAAACAACTACGGAGACAATAATTCACCCTAGGCTACTGAAAATGTGCAAAAGATGAGCCAATTTTTTCACTCTAACACATTTTTTCTGTGCCCAGGCAGTGCAACGGTGGAGCGCGAGGGCATCTCCGCCTCCCTGGTGAAGGACCTCCGCAACTACTTCCAGATCAGCCCCGAGTACTTCTCCATGCTCCTGGTGGGCAAGGACGGCAACGTCAAGTCCTGGTACCCCTCGCCCATGTGGTCCATGGCCATCATCTACGACCTGATAGACTCCATGCAGCTTCGCAGGCAGGAGATGGCCATCCAGCAGTCGCTGGGCATGCGCTGCCCCGAGGACGAGTACGGCGGCTATGGCTACCACCCTCACGGATACGAGCACGGCTACCAAGAGGGATACCACCAGGGCTATGGCTATTGAGATTCTGCTTTCATGGGGTAGCTAATGCTTTGACTTCCTCTCGAGTCCTACCAGGCCTTCGTGGAGGGAGAAGTCTATTTGTCGTTTTAGCCAGCGTCTTCCTTTCCAGCTCTCTGGGTTAGGGTGAGATATCAGGCGTCTATGTAGCACTTAGTGGAGGCCTTAGTCATGTTTTTATCTGGGCTACTCTTTCCATGGTAGCGTGGAGGAGCGTGCTGAAAGGTAATAGAGACAAGCAGAAGAGGCAACGTATTCAAATGGAGCTGGTCGGCGAGTTTATTGTATGGATAAGACAGAGAGTTCACAAATAAATGCATTCCTTTTTTCATATGTTAAATGTTTTTGTTTTATATTACAGTATTTCCCACTCTTCACAGTAACCGGCGCCTACATGGGCCTTCCAGGTCAGATTTACACCCTATTTTCAGCAAGGATCTTTCTTTTGTAGATATTTGTTAAAAACTAAACATATGTATTTATTGGAAATCTGTTGTCATTTAGAGCTATAGACTGATCATTACTTGGTGGGGGAGATCTCCACTTGGCACTATTTCACTTGCTAAGTTCACTGCTCCGATTCATTGCTCATATTTATACACTTGTTGTGCTATCTGATACTATGACAAATAAAGCTTTGTTTACTATGAGTGGTTCTACAAGAATTCTTCTTACTTCTTGAAACGATCTACTATGGATAATTTACAGTGTATTGCCCCCTGGTGGCCTGCAATAGCAACAGCTAGCTAGATAAACTGAAAAAGTACAAACAGGCAAGGAGCACCCCAGCTGAGTAAAGACTATGGACCAGGCAAGGAGACCATTTCACAGACTTTCATTTATTGTTTAACAACACATTTGATAGAAGGCTGATTGGTTGACAAATCACCTATCAACTGAAAACTTGTACCCAAAAATATAATGCTGTGAATACTGATGATACATTTGGCAGTAAAGACAGTCAACTAAAATGGAGGGTTATGGCACAATGTAAACATGCTAAGAAGGAGTTTAAAATGCTAAAATCCATGAATTAATTTACTGTCAATCATGAAAAAAGGTAATTAGCTCATTAATGACACAAAATTGTAAACTAAAACACCAAAAGGCAGGGTAAAATGGATAGCCCATGATAGGTTTTGCTGATATATGTTGCTTTCATATAATGTATTTAGTTACTGGAATAAGCATTGGTCATTGTCCAAGTAGTGCTATACAGTACAAAACAGCTTGGACCCAGATATCTGTCTCCAAACAATTCTGTTTGTCTTTCAAGTTTATGAAATCATTAACCATCCAATGGGTGTGAAAAAAAAACTCATTCCACCCTCATTGGTTACCATATAATCTTACACAGACAGGCACATATTAAAATTATTCACAAACACATTATCACATCATACCAGTCCCACGACACAAAAGACCATCAGTCCTTGCTGGCTCATACAATAATAAAAGTATTCCTCTATGAAAGAATTACAATCCATTGTTTTATCATAGCCAACCACTCATTTGAAATCTTAAACTGATGAGATGGCATAGCGAGCCATAGCGTACTGTTCATCAGTCAGTGTACCTACTTTGTGAGGTCACACACGCTGGAAGTGTCCACAGGTTGTTGACCTATAGGGAGGTCACACTGTAGGGGCTAGAGAGACTCCTCTTCTGATTCGCTGTCGCTGCGGGGCTTCGTTAACCTCTCCAGTTCCTCGCCGTCCTGCCATAAAGAGCACAGGACACTCATTATGGGGACCGGTCAGAACCATGCAGAAAAAAAAAGAAGACTTTGACACGCGGACATGCACGCACACACACACACACACACACACGCATTGCTGTTCATCTGTGTTTTCCCCTTGACATTCTCCGTGAATGTTCTGGTCATCAATGTCATCCACCCAGAGGCACACCCTTCCCAAGGAAGTGTCGTTACACAGCCTCCCCACACTCTACCACCGTCAGATCGCTATCTGGCCAAACACAACACGCCGACCCAGTTTAATAGAGTTATCCAGCCGTATGGGGCTAAAAGCTATTTTCATTAAGTGGAATCCGGTTCCTCTCCTCTCGGGCCCTAATCACATTACGCAGGAACGAGGGCCAGCCCTGCTCCCACACAGAGCTGGCTCTGTCCGTCTACGGCGCGGGCATGGGAGTGTCTGAGCTCCGGGAGTAAACACGTCGAGATAAACACTGGATGCATGTGTGTGTGCGTGTGTGTGTGTGCGTGTGTGTGTGTGTCCGTGGAACGCCATTCCGTCGCTCACCCCACGGGACCTCTCAAACACCTCTCCGTTGAGGACGCGCAGCTTCTCCCGCTGCAGGGTGAACTCCAGGTCCCTGGGCCGGCTGGCGTTGTACACGAAGATGGCCAGCAGCACCACGGGCGCCTGCAGGAAGAAGTCCAGCGAGGGCCGGAAGTCGAAGAGGAAGAGGGAGAGGGCGGTGACCAGCACGGTGGTGAGCTGGGCCGTCAGCACGTGGAACATGTTGTCGCGGAACTTGAGGATGAAGGCCACCGAGAGGCCCAGGGCGGCTGGGAACACAAAGCACAGGGGTCAGGGGTCAGGGACGCGGAGGCAGTGCGGTGCCGGCCCGACTCCACCCCACCACAGGCATCCCCCCCGTGGGACCCACCAGTGACCAGCACCAGGCCCAGGGAGTAGACGTTGTGCCCGTGCAGGAGGCCGCAGTGCAGGGAGAGCCCTCGCGTCTCCCTCCCCAGCCCCAGAGTCAGGCCGTTGAAGAGCACGCCAAACACGTACCTGCCGGGGATAAGAGACCCTTTCAGAGGAGAAACACCTTTGTTACTGTATTTAATGTTGTTTTTTTTTGCATCCTATCAAAAGCACTGCAACGCGTTGCCTTATCGATCGTGTGGCCTCACAGTTTGCTGTTCTGGATGAAGATGCTCTCAGCCAGCTGGTCGCCCTCCTTGAGGATCTTCTCGTTGTAGATGTTGGCCATGGAGGAGATGAAGCACTGGAGGACCAGCAGGACGTGGCCCAGGCCCACGGAGCGCAGCTGCTCCACCAGCCGGTCCCGCCACGCCTGGCCGGGCAGCGAGGACACCCACGACTCGCTGGCACTGGGACGGACGGACGGAGGGGGAGGACACAGGGACGGAGAGCTGAGCAGGGAGGGAGTTGACTAACAAAAACTTTTAGGCAAAGTTCTGTCTGCATAGGTTAGCCTAACAGACGTCACTCGGTTCAACCGCGGTCCTATTTCAATGTGTATTTCCTTTATTTCAATGGGTATTTCCTTTATTTCAATGTGTATTTCCTTTATTTCAATGTGTTTTTCCTTTATTTCAATGTGTATTTCCTTTATTTCAATGTGTATTTCCTTTATTTCAATGTGTATTTCCTTTATTTCAATGTGTATTTCCTTTATTTCAATGTGTATCTCCTTGGATCACTGACGTGTCCCACCGTGCACTGTGTGCCTTCCTCCTACCTGCTGTTCCTCATCTGCTCCAGCAGCAGGGTGTAGAGCTGGCAACTGTTGGAGGGGCTGGCCAGAGGGCTGGGGTGGAGGCCAGGCACCGCTATGGCTTTCTGGCTGCCCCCAGAGCCTGTGGTCAGGGAGACGATGGACAGGAAGAGGATGAGCAGGGCAGCCCACTGGACCCAGGACAGACGCCTCCTGCAGGAGAGGAGGGGAGTTATACAAATGAGAATGAGAAACTTTTCAGGCCACAGGCCACATGGTAAGAGCTCAAGTAAATCAATGGTGCTCTAGAAAAATAATTTTAGCCATGTATTCATTGAAACCTATTTCACATTTTGTAATAACATATTCAGTGCATGCGGATTTTAACAAAAGGTTACTAAACAAGTACCAAGAAGAACAAGAACAACCCCAAAACAAGACGAGCTATTCATTAATCATCAGTGCTGCCTTCTATCAGCCAAAACAAACACAATTTTTCCCGACCAGTTCAACACACTGCAGAGTCACTTACTTAAGCACCAGTCTGAAAAGTATGGCTGTGGTCAGGATGACAAAGTTGGAGAATAAAACTGCCATGGCCTGCAGGGTAGCAAAGAAAAGCAGACGAGGTCTGAGAAACGCCACACACGGGTCTGTCTGTTCATATGGCAGGGAGGTGGACAATGCTGTGTCAGTACACGAGGGTGGTTCAAAGCGTGCTGGATGAACTCACCGGCTGGAGGTAGGTCATGACGTAGAAGATGATGAGGTTATCCAGGAAGTAGAGAAAGGCTGGAACCGACCACTTCAGGAAGCTGAGGAAGGCGGGGCCAGTGGAGCAGCCCAGCTCTCTACACGAGCGACCCTCTGGATGACACAGCGTGCGATGGTCATAAACGTATATCAGAAGTACACAGAAAGCGCATGCACACACGTGCGCGCACACACACACACACACACACACACACACACACACACACACACACACACACACACACACACACACACACACACACACACACACACACACACACACACACACACACACACACACACACACACACACACACACACACACACACACACACACAGAGCGTTTCCTGATTGAATGACCTCTTACCTCGAACTATGACCCTGATCGACATAGCCAGACAGAAGAGCAGTTTAAGACACTCAGCCAGCAGATTGACAGATGCAGGGAGGAAGTCATACTTGTTTTCTGTGAATCGACAAACATATTTAGTCAGCAAGACACTAAAGATTGCAAATCTGAGCGGATTTAGGCTACAATCTGGAGTTGGTTTAAGTGTTGGACTAAGTGTTAAAAACTAGACAAAAAATAACTACAAAATAGTGACATTTTCTTCCTGCTGTTTTATTGATTTATAAATCTAAAGAGAAAACCTCTACATTGGTATTTAAAAAATATATAATACACATTTAATAAGCAACATGACAGCTTGTTACAGAGTACTAGCCATCATTCACCTGAGTTGGCAGAGAATTTGAGCAGCAGGATTCGGCTGGTCCCGAGAGTGACAAAGCCCAGACCGAGAGCCAGCGTGTAGGCCAAGGAGCGAGAGCACAACCTGGGGCGGCAGCACGCCATGGCTGGGCCTGGGACTAAGGCCCGGTGGATTCACTTCTCACACATAGGCCTGGTGCCTCACTGGGAGCACACAAACACACATCCAGCGTTAGTTAGTTCCCATTGTTTTTAACGGCTAATGACAACATGATGTTGAGGAACAAAGAGATGAGAAAGGTAGAGGGGGGTAACATCTCAAACTGACATGCTAACAGCCTGGTACTCCACAGTGTTCTAATACTGTCAGATACTGACAATGTCCGCAGCTTCAATAGAGGCCGATTACTCTACACAAAAAGCATCATTACAAAAGGAGGACTCCCTGTCCTCAAAGATAATACATCATATCAGAGTGTACAAGGATGTCCTGTAATACAACCAGTGTTGTTCCAAGTCTCCAAGCTCTCTTATATCCTCTCAATTATTACTGTTTTTTTAACTGATCAGTAGCATGTGAGCAATAAACTAAGACCGAAATCAGACACACAGAAGAGCCCTTTATTCCAGGAACAGAAAGGTCGGCAGTTAATTCAATTTCACAATATTGCGAGAGTTACATTTGAACACTATTTACTTAATAGTTGCATTAAAACACATTTAAACACCTTAATAAACTACAGGGTTATTCATTTTAGAAGGGTATGAAAGCACGACAAGGCAATGCGATGCAAAAATATCACAATGCCCATTGCCCCATCATGACACAACACAGTGCATTATCAGACTTCAGGCTCAATGTTCAAGTCAGTCACTGGTCTTTCGCATGTGGAATCACACAGCTGGCATATTAATATTAACAGTAGGTTTAGACATGCCGTTAAATCAATCTGGTTATTTTATTATTCATGCATTCATAATTAATATCTGAATAAATAAAAGCAGAAGTACGTAGCATACGTTATACGAATTAACAACAAACGCGGTCATATATAACCGGCTGTAATGTAAGTCTATTTCCAAAAGAAAAGCTTCCCACGACAACAATATATATAAAACTAATAACTTACGGGTTTGAGTAAACGTTGAGGTATTACATTTTAAAGATCCTTTACTTCAACACATCGCTGCTGATGAAGGCAGAGAGATGAAAGGATTCAGGCTGTAATGCCAATTTCCTTGTTTTCCGAATCGCGCGCATGCGCTGTACAGAGCTGAGACGTAAGGTTCCTCTAGCGTTCAGATAGCTTCATAATGGAACCTCTCCAGTCATACTTTAGTTTACAATTGAAACTAGATGCCTGGCCAACATAGACCTACTGTACTTTCTGTGACCAATAGACTTATATGCTCATGTAGCTAGTGACAGGTGGCCACGGGGATGATCCTTACCAAGGACCATCTTAATTTTCCTGGGATTCATTTATTAATATGTGACATTGTCCCAGGCGGATCCTCCCACAGGGCAAGAGGGTCCATAAGACAGGCTTAAAATAATTGTTAGGTTCGTATGGGTTGGGCCCAGTAATGCTTGAGCAAGGCCATAGTGACTAATACCACAACATATGGTTTTCATTTCAAAGCAAAAATGTTTACAACGTTTGTTCTTTTAGGACATACTGTTTAAGTACGTGTGTCTGAGTGTGTGTTTATTGTGTTGAAGAGAGAGAGAGAGAGAGAGAGTAGGAGAGAGAAAAAGAGGGGGTGAGTGGGAGGGTGATGTTTTATTTGTAACAGATAAAGCACAGAGTGGACTCTTCTTCCAGTTCAAATAAGCTGCAATCCAGACCAGTCAGTTCTCACCAATAGTTCTAACCCCAGACATGCTGCTTCGCTCATGGGCCGGAGTTCCTCGTCTACTGCTTGTCCTGGTTCTTTTCACTCTTCTCTCCCATAGCAAAGGAAACCAGAAAAAACCAGGGGAGAGACATTACTATGTTGCTGCAGTTCTGATAGACTGGAACTACTCAGGCAATGGACAACAAAGGTCAGTTCATAGTGAAAAGACAACTATAGTGAGACCGTAATGTTAAAAACATAGTGTGCTGATCATTTTACTATTTATTTTTGGGAAACTTATAAAACGTAAAATGTATAGGAACAGTGAAGAGGCTTTACATTTTATTTTTAATTGTAGTGTAATTACAGGTTTGTTACAGCAGTTTGGTTGTGAATTGATATTATTTGGGTCTCCATGAGGGCCATAAAGTATTGCCCCTTTGGGGCCCCACAGTCAACAACTATTATGATAAGAATAATAAAAAAATGTTTTAATTATTTTTACAGGGGGGCCTCCCGTGTTTGCGTTACGGTGCTGGTTTCCATTTGCAAAATGACTATAATCCATATATTTATGGAACATGTGTATACACTACTTGATTTACTTGATTGTAACTCTATTTGGTTAGGCATTAGATGGCTGACAGGCTTATACATTTTCAATATGAAAATATGAAAATTTCAATATTTACAGAATCTGTTTACCTCGGAATTCAAATTGAGCAGACACTAAAGTTTACTTTTCCTAATTAAATAAAATTCACATAATACTGTCCTTGCAGTAGCAGTTTTTCTCAATCCAAAACATTTTAGTGTTACAATAAACACATACTGGAAAATAAGGCACATTTAATTCAATGAGAAAACCTTTCCACGTGACTTATTATTGATGTGCGTCCCGATGAAGCTACTTTACTGTCCATTCATTGCTTGTTGTTTTTCACGTTCTCAGTAGGTCGGGCCCCTCCTATAAGAAGGTTGTGTTCAGGGAGTATGACGAAGGTTTCCAGCAGGCCAAGACCCATCCTTCATGGTTGGGTAAGGAACCCTTAAAAGTCTGGTTGTAACCCACATGTCTGGCTTAAGAGACTCTGTTTCCACACAGGACTAACCTACACAAATATGGAAAACGAGTGGCAAAAGGAATAGCAAACTAGCAAAAAACAACAACAACAAGATAATAATGATATGCAAAAAGTACAATACATGGTTTATACACATAATACATGTTTTCCCCTAGTTCAAAAGCCAATGTAGATGGCCTAGCACATAAACCAGGTTGGCTTGAAACCCCAAGTAAAACCATGACCTGCTTCTTTTCCAGGACTTGTTGGGCCCACCCTGAAGGGTCAGGAGGGGGAAACCCTTGTTGTCACCTTCAGGAACATGGCCGACAGACCTTACAGCGTCAACCCACGTGGGATCGCCTACGGCAAACAGTCTGAGGGTGGGTTGGCCTGTTGTGGGCCCACCACATCCTTATGGCTAGGCTGACGGACCAGCGTGCACGTCAAGGCCTTGGCACTCAGACAGACTCCGCTGTCCGGTGGTCTTGTTATTCATTTATGGGAGTACACAGCGTTGTGCAACACACAGCGGTGTTTGGCTTTTTCTGTAATATTAACCCGGACAGGCAGATTAACCATGAAGATAGTACTGAAGTCCAACCGGATGCCTTGGTTAATCCTGGGGAAATGCTCTGCTTCCCTCTATTTAGGGAGTAATAACACAGGGATTAAACTTTGGTCCAATGTTGGAGATGTACTGTGGACCAATCACTCCTTCATTTAAACTTAATTAAAGGGCAGAGGAAATGTAAAGAATGTTCAAATAAATAGTTATAAATAGTGATGACACATACAGCAACTCTTCACAAACCCTTTTGTCGGTAGTTAATTACCTAAAGAAATTAGTTATACTCCCTAGTATTTTAATAAGAAAAAAAACTCAACTCTATTGAACCACAAAGTCACGTCTTTAGCTGGTCTCTCCTGTAGGAGCCCTATACTTTGACAACACATCCCAGAAGGAAAAGGAGGATGACGTGGTGCATCCCAATAGCCAGCACACCTACTACTGGGAGCTGACGTCTGACGTGGCCCCCCAGGGTGAAGACCCCGCCTGTCTCACGTACACCTACACCTCCCACTTTGACGTGGTCAAGGACTACAACTCGGGCCTGATCGGCACCCTGCTCGTCTGCAAGTCAGGTACGGGATGACCCAGGGACTGTGGCTAAGCAGAGAACCATATTGAGACTGCAAACGTACAGTATCGGGGTTATTTTGCCATCTACAGCACCCATCAGCATTGTTAGTGAGTTGAAAAAACATTGAATGTCCTTTGTCTCCCCCTGCTTACTTTCTCTCTCTCTCTCTCTCTCTCTCTCTCTCCTCTCTCTCTCTCTCTCTCTCTCTCTCTCTCTCTCTGCACCTAAGGTCACCTGGACGAGTCTGGGGAGCAAATCCAGTTTGACCAGGAGTACGTGCTGCTTTTTGGCGTGTTTGATGAGAGCAATAGCTGGTATAAGCCAATGGGCAGCTCCAAAGACAGCCTTGTCAAGCACACCATCAACGGATACACTAATGGATCCCTGCCTGGTTGGTTCATGTCTTTGATTTGTCTGTCTTCCTTTCTCCTTATCAGTCTAAATAAGTGTGTGTGTTGATTGTGACTATTGACTGTTTGATTTTTATGAATTACAATTTGTTGTGTTGAGGGACACAACAAACATTGTTCAAAGAGAAGCAGACAGTCTGTGAGAACAATTCAAACACGTAAAAGAAAGATAACATTGTCCGACTCTTTCCCTCCGTAGACGTGGACGTGTGCGCCCACAGCGCCGTGAGCCTGCACCTGGTGGGCATGAGCGCGGAGGCCGACCTGTTCACGGTGCACGTCAACGGTCAGGTGCTGCAGCACGCCGGCCACCGGGTGTCCTCGGTGGGCCTGATCAGCGGCACGGCCACCTCCGCCAGCCTGCACGCCGTCCACGCCGGACGCTGGCTGCTCTCCTCACACACCACCAAGCACCTGGAGGGTATGGCTCTCCTCTCCCCTTCTGCTTTCACTGTCGGTGGGAACCCTGCTCCGTTTTACTGAAAGTGACCGCACGGTCTCCCAAACGTCAGCGCGTGTCAACAGACAAATAAGAACAACTCAGCTTAATGTACGAGTGTGTTAGCAGCACGAATCATAATTCATGGCCCTTTTTCTTTTGCATTTTGATTAATATCTGCATGCTATATACAGCATGTCTGTGCTTTTTCCCGTTGTAGCTGGCCTGCACGGCTATGTGGATGTACGGATCTGTGAGGCCTTTGAGGCTCCCAAGCGGAGGCTGACCATCAAGGAGAAACGGGAGAGCAAAGAGTGGACCTTCTACCTCGCCGCTGAGGAGGTCGTCTGGGACTATGCCCCCAACATGCCCGAATACATTGACGAGTAACCATCTTAACACCTTCTTTGTTCAGGCCTTTTTCCCCCCACACTTTGGTCAAGTCAGTCTGACATTTTGTAGCTTTCTCATGAATTTGTCCTCTCTCCAGAGATTTCAGGCTCCAGTACCTGAAGCAAGGCCCGCAGCGAATAGGAGGGAAGTACAGAAAGGCTGTGTACACGCAGTACGAAGACGACACGTTCACCGTGAGAAAAGGGGACATGCAAAGGAAGAAGGAGTTGGGGATTCTTGGGCCGGTCATCCGGGCCCAAATCAGAGATGTCATCAAGGTAAGGCCCAGACTGAGAGTCTCCATTTGGTTTTGAATTGGCTGTTTTTTCAAACACTTTTTGTTGTTGCTGGTGACAGATCGTGTTTAAGAACATGTACTTTTAAGTCTCTGTTTTTCAAATGTGTTCACCTGTTGATGTTCTCTCTGTGCCCCTTCAGGGAGAGCCTGGCAGAGTCGGACCCGCCGGAGCCCCCGGACCCCGTGGCCCCGCTGGTAACATTGGCATGCCTGGTATGACCGGGCCACAGGGAGAGGCTGGACGCGAGGTGAGACCTCACGTTTTCGACCTTTAATTACAGTCCCCTCATTTTCTCCTAATGTTTATGAGAGCCGCTTGTAAGTTATTTTCACAATTGGTTTATTGTTTGTCATTTTATTGATCTGTTGCTTTACTAGGAAATGCAGTACATATTTGGTCATGTATAAAATGTCTCGTGCACCTCCCATTAATGCTGGTTTTGTGCGTCATCACCAGGGTAGCTCTGGTAACGATGGTCCCCCTGGCCGACCCGGAACTGCTGGATTCAAGGTACGCTATCTTTCTCTCCGCCTAAAAAGAATCCAAAGCACAATTCACCCTCTAACTTGCAGTCTATATCTCAGCCAAAACACTATGTTAATCAAAACTCATTCTCTAACATCTTCTCTCTCTCAGCTTAAAAACTATCCTAAGCAGACTCACTGTCTCACACCTCTCTCAAACGAACCTACTCAAAATGTATTCTCTAACTCCCTCTGTCCTTCGGCCTAAACACTATGTTAATCCAAACGTGCTCTCTTACACCTCTCTCTCTCAGCCTAAAAACTATTCTAATCAAATCTCTTTTTAACTTAGCTTGAAGTCTTCAACCTTACTCTCTAACTCAGCTTAAACTCATCTTTCCCTTACAAACCCATACAACAACATAACCGGCATTGTCCCTGGCACACATGCATGCAAATCTCTCTCTACGATAACACCCGGTATAAGATCGCTTTGTTCCAGCAGCCATCACTCAGATGAATAAGATATAGCAACATTGCACGTTCCTTTTTTTATTTCTATTTTTATTAGTTCCATGGATCTTATTGTTCTTGTTTATATATGTGAACCTGAACCTGAACACCCTCTTTACAGGGAGATCGCGGAGAGCCTGGATCCGCAGGCCCCTTGGGAATGGCTGGTGCCCCTGGTCCCAGCGGCCCCGCTGGTGCTGTGGGCAGACCCGGAAACCGTGGTGAGACTGTAAGTGCCACTCCTTTATACACTGCAAAATAATGGATATCCCAAAAGAAGTAAAAATGTACTTAGATTTAGGTCAAGCTAACTTGGATTAAGCAAATTCATTTGCCAATAGGGTAAGATAATTTCACTTAACAAGTCTTAGATTTCTTATTGTAAGAAAAATTGTTTTCCTGAGATATATTGGCGTGCTACAAGCAAGATATTTGGTCTTGCTTAGATTAAATTTTTTGCAGTGCTAGCCTTTAATTATTTTATTGGGGGGGGGGGGATTAGCCTGACCAAAGTACATATTCTTCACTTTCTTAGAAGATATGTTTATATTTAAAAGTGAAAGCAAAAACGGTTGATGTGCGTGCTCTTTTGGGGATGTATTATTAATCTCAACAGTGTTATTGTTGAGGGCTGGAACCAGCCTACGCAGCCTTAAGCTTTGTATTCTGTAGGAGCAAAAAAGGACATTTGATTTGCATCATGTTGTCACGTCAAATTTACAACACAAAACAAAAAACATTGATTGTGTTACTCCATGCTTATCTGTTGTCTTGTTTGATTCTTCTCTAGGGACCCAGTGGTTCTTCAGGACCTGCCGGTTCTGCTGGAGCTAGAGGCGCCCCTGTAAGCATCCACACTCATCATGACCATAAACGGTTTCATATTATAGCCAATGTTAATCTGGCTGTAAAATAACTACGTACCTCACTTGTCAGTGAGTTCATGGATATCTGTCAGGAGGACTCTTGTGGTCTATCGCACTATGACACCAGTTTAAGTGTATATCTTTTTAGGGCTACTATACCATCTTCAATGGATATTCATTTCAAGAATCTCCCAACAGTTCGCATTTTTGTGTTTGTGTGCGTCTATATTTAGGGACCTGCTGGACCCCGTGGTGAGAAGGGAGTGGCTGGAGAGAGGGGAGACAGAGGCATGAAGGGTCTGCGTGGACATGGTGGTCTGCAGGGTATGCCCGGACCCAATGTAAGTTAACATAATCTCTCTCACACTCTCTCCCACACACACAGACATTCAGTACTATGCACATAAAAGTATTTTTAAAGTGTACAATAAATAATAATGTTGAATGTAAAAAACTCCGCTTGGTTCAGTCAGAGTGGAAATTTATGGGGCACATTTTAATATCCGTTTATGATGTTTTGTTCATCATATGAAATCTGGTGTTTTCTATCACAGGGTCCCTCTGGGGACAGTGGATCTGCTGGCCCTAATGGACCATCTGGACCCAGAGTAAGTACAGAACTACACTACCCACAAACCATCCCACCAGCACGCTCTTCCAGTAAAGGTTATTGCCATGTAACTCCATGTAAAACTGGACTTTAACCAAATGTTCAAATATTGATTATTTACACTGTTGCCCATTGCGCTGTTCCTCTAGGGCCCCGCCGGACCCCATGGTCCTGCCGGAAAGGATGGTAGAGCTGGCGGTCATGGCACCATTGGACCTGTCGGTTCCCGTGGATCTCCCGGACACGTCGGGCCTGCTGTGAGTGTTCTGAACGCTACTGATCGCAGCCCTGCCTATTGTGGTGCTGTCTGACCTCCTTCATGCTGAATGAATCCTATTATTCTGAACGCTACTGATCGCAGCCCTGCCTATTGTGGTGCTGTCTGACCTCCTTCATGCTGAATGAATCCTATTATTCTGAACGCTACTGATCGCAGCCCTGCCTATTGTGGTGCTGTCTGACCTCCTTCATGCTGAATGAATCCTATTATTCTGAAGCCCTGCCTATTGTGGTGCTGATCACAGCCCTGCCTATTGTGGTGGTGCTGTCTGACCTCCTTCATGCTGAATGAATCCTATTATTCTGAATGCTACTGATCGCAGCCCTGCCTATTGTGGTGCTGTCTGACCTCCTTCATGCTGAATGAATCCTATTATTCTGAATGCTACTGATCACAGCCCTGCCTATTGTGGTGCTGTCTGACCTCCTTCATGCTGAATGAGTCCTATTATTCTGAATGCTACTGATCACAGCCTGGCCTATTGTGGTGCTGTCTGAACTTCCTCAAGTGTACGCTCAAGAATTTTAGATTATGTTTCAAGGGGTTTGCGTTTCTGTCCCAGAGTGAAGTTCTTAGTTTCCATACCTCAGTTTTCAGTAATACAGGATTTGCAAAAATGTTTTTGAAGTGGCTAAGGACAGACTCAACTTTTTCAATTTACCTAACCTAGACTTCAAAACGTAACCCTTAAAAACAACTTCCCACCTATGTTTCAGTATAAAAGATTTACTTTTTAACAGGAAAAAACAAACTTGAAACATCAAAATCTCGTAGGGTAATATTACACAGGGAAAAAAACAGGAAGCATGCGATGACTCTGTGTGTAATCGTCAGGGTCCCCCCGGATCACCTGGTCTTGCCGGACCCCCTGGCCCAGCCGGTGGCGGATACGAGTCCGGAGGTTACGACGAGTACAGAGCTGATCAGCCTTCCCTGAGGGCCAAGGACTACGAGGTGGACGCCACCATCAAGTCCCTGAACACCCAGATCGACAACTTGCTCAGCCCCGAGGGATCCAAGAAGAACCCTGCACGCACCTGCCGTGACATCAGACTGACCCACCCCGAATGGAGCAGTGGTGGGTTTTGGGGGCCGTGAAGACACATGACCCACATTTATAAATCTTTGCTACTATGGTTACACTAGCAGAGTATATATCGTTTGCCTGTCACAGGCACCTTTTTATTGGCTAATATTATTTAAAAAGGTTAACCCTATTTAATCGCAGTTTGAACCTTTTGTGTTGAATTTCACTTCTGTCTGTGTACCTCCCTATCTTGCCCTTTGTTTTAATTGTCTTTCTCTCTCTCTCTCTCTCTCTCTCTCACACACACACACACACTTTATCTGTATCGTTCTCTATCCCCATCTCTCTCTCCTTCTGCCTGTTTTTAGGATACTACTGGATTGACCCCAACCAGGGTTGCACCATGGATGCCATCAAGGTCTTCTGCGACTTCTCCACCGGCCAGACTTGCATCTACGCCCAACCCGAGAGCATCGCCCGCAAGAACTGGTACAGGAGTGCCCAGGACAAGAAGCATGTGTGGTTCGGAGAGACCATCAACGGCGGAACTGAGGTGAGGATGCAGACAGGAAGTGGGTTCTTGACCTAGTGATCTGTTGATGTCAGTGGGCCTATTGATGTTTCACTGGTTTGATAGTGGCAGAAGTGGTAGTAACACTAGTCGTTGTAGTAGTAGTACTATGTTTTAATGCGCTCTTATCATGAGTAATGGCAATATGTATCTGTATTTTACACCTGATAATCAATTACCCAGGTCAAGAATACTAACTCTGTAGAAATCATCCGGAGAATGATGAAAGGCAATTCCATGTTGCTTTGAAATTTGTATATTTATTTTCCACTAGCTCTGACCTCCCTTTAACACCCACCAGCATCTAAAACATTTTTTTTCTTTCTTTCTTTTTTCAGTTTGCTTACAACGATGAGACACTGAGCACGCAGAGCATGGCCACCCAGCTGGCCTTCATGCGTCTGCTGGCCAACCAGGCGAGCCAGAACGTCACCTACCACTGCAAGAACAGCGTGGCCTACATGGACGGAGTGACCGGCAACCTGAAGAAGGCCGTGCTGCTCCAGGGGTCCAACGACGTGGAGCTGAGGGCGGAGGGCAACAGCCGCTTCACCTTCTCCGTTCTAGAGGATGGCTGCACTGTGAGTGGTCTCTTCGATTTCCCCTTTCAGAATCCCTTTTTTCCATTTTTCATTGTTGAGTTGTGACAGCACTGTTCGTGTTTTTGTGACGCATTTTCCTCTTTCATTGCTGGACAGTGACAAAATTTAGCTTTTTATTTTTATTTTCTGGCAATATCTAAAGTTTGTATATAATTATTTTTAGTTGTCCTTCACCCAGTGATAGTGCAGCCCTGTTTTTTTCCTCAAAGGAGTTGGGTGTATTGACTTTGCTGAGACACTGTGTTTTAAATAGTGCCTGATTTGAATTATTTGCATATAACTACTATTTACAGGATTAGGCACCACAGTGACTGTAGAATTAGGTGGACACATTTGTTGTACCTACATTTACTAGTAATGTTACCAAATGTTATGCTTCAATACAGTAGTTCTCCCAAACAATTCTAACTATAGAGGCAGACGTGAAATACATGATATTGCCTAAAAGAAATATGTTTCTGCAGTTTTAACTGTTATTGGGCTAGTTAGTCTAGTTTCTGTATATTGTGCAAAGGTTTCTCTCTGTGTTTGCTATCATAAAAACACATTATCTTTACCTCCTGCCTATGATGCAAAGGTTATGTGTTGTGCCACTGTTCACAAATCTGAAACAAATGTCTTATTTTCTCTTTATCACTGCAGAGACACACCGGCCAGTGGGGCAAGACAGTGATTGAGTACAGAACAAATAAACCATCTCGCCTGCCCATCCTCGACATTGCACCTTTGGACATTGGTGGAGCTGATCAGGAGTTTGGTCTGGACATTGGCCCAGTCTGTTTCAAATAAACAGACTCATGATAAATTAAACAAAAACGAGAGAACGAAAGAAAAAAACGAAAAAAATCTCTGCCCCTCTTTCTGTGTTTTTTTTTTTTTTATACCGAATGCTGATTTCCTCTCTTCACATCCACTTGCTTAAGATGGGAAGCATCGGCGAGGACTAAAAGGACTGAACGGAACGTTGTGCAATGCAAATTAATACTGCAACCCAAAGAGGCGCAGGGAAACACCATGTTGTGGGACGTGTCAACATTTTGTAAAAAAAATAAAAGAAGTGTAATAAAAACGCTGAAAGTATGCATCACTTTGTGGTCTTTGTATATCTTCCAGAGAGGAGGTTTAAAACCACAATTTCTAAGAAAAAAAGGTTTGAACTACCTCGTGGCTGTACATTAGAAAATACTATTCACAAAACCTGGTCCACAAACACGATGCTATGAGTTCCAAGGCTTCAAGCTCTGTCCTGTATCAAAGGTGCTCAATTACTTGAAGCCAAGGTCTATGGTGCTAGCATGCAGCTGTGGAGAGAAACCACTTTTTACTGTATTACTTTGTATTGACTTTGAGGAGTCTTGCACAGGTCTCCTCCGATGTCCCCCGTTTTAAGCAGGTGGATTGGTCCTAAATCTGATGTTTGTCTGGTTTTGACTTTGTTTTTGATTCTTTTTTGTGCGTGTGTGTGTTTGTCTAGGAAGTTTATTTTTATTTTGGTTCAGGCTTTTAACCCCTTCGAATTCCCCCTAGCCAGTGTTAATAAATTACAACACATTTCGTTCAATTCTTTTAGGTGTCGCCTCTATCTCTCTCTCTCTCTCTCTCTCTTTCAAAAAATGAAACCACAAAGTCTATTGTACCTATTTTGTATATGTGAGATGTTTAAATAAATTGTGAAAAGTTCTGAAATAAAGCATGTCCAATGTTCGAAAAAACACACCATGCAATGATTAATGTGCTTTCATGTTTTGATGGTACAATTAAATAAGGTTGGAGTTGAAAGAGCTTTGCTTGTTTTTTTTGGTTAGTTTTAGCTTAGACTGATGATGTGCATTTTAAACAAAGTTATCTCATAGGGCCTACTCCATCATCAATACAGCATCAGTACTATCTCTTGATATGGAAATACATTTTTTTCTTTTTATAACTGCAAGTACATTTCCTAAAACAATGTACAGGGTACAGGAAATTTTGTTAACATTGTCACTGTAAATGTCTGATTGCTACATCTTTCGCTTGTAAATATATTTCTCACCGACTGCACCCTCTGATTATTGCATTTTTGACATGATAATGCAGGATTATGTTTTGATTCCAAATAAATAGGTGTGTGACAGATCACAAAATGCTTGAACTGCAATAAGACATGTTGACAACATTTTATTTAGATTCATGATTCATTAGATGCAGCTATAGCCTTCAAGAGAAACTAAGCATCTGCAGCCATGGGGCAATATTCAGGTATTATCTTCTTTGTACATTTGTGTAAACAAAAATTTGTCTTTAAATATTATTCGGTTAAATGTAAGTGAAATCATTCTCAAGTATAGAAAGCTCAGATTGACATATTTTAGTCGTAGACTACCTATTTCTAAAAAGAGCCTTTACAGTATGTAAACGCTTGACAGGTTAGTAAACAAAAAAACATAACACCAGCGCTCTGTGTTTGGAAAAGCGCTGTATAAATATAATGTATTATTAATATTATTATGAGAACATAAACCCATAAACAGTATTGGGAAAATGGGGCTTACAAGCATTTATCCTACCTATGTTGTAAAGGTCATGTTTCATGGTCAGTGACCCAACTAGTTCATCCAGTTATTTTTTTCATCTTTCTAAACCGGATTCCTTGCCTGTTTGACAGCACCTGCATATGCAGCCTGAATTATTTTATGACAGCAATGCGACCAGTAAATAATTGATAAATGTTAAGGTAAAGCGTACGACTGACTGCGCATTAAGCTTGGTAAGGTCCGGGGCGCATCCGGAAACTTTTTATTTTTATTTTATCAATATAATAATGTGTTAGTTGTTTTAAGACACTGTCGGACCAATATAAGAAAATGCCGGACCAACCCTCTTCCAACCTCTCAGAACGAATATTAAAATAAGCCATTGGACAAACCATATTCTCCTCCCTCAGAGCTGATCTTGCAAGACTGCATGCAGTTGAAAATACTTGTCCATCTCTTCTGGTATGTTGAATATAATGATAAAATTATAGTCTTGGTAGGTTTTGTAAAATTAGACACTTACATAAAAATTGTGCCATCTCATCATACCAAGGCAATATTTCTGGTGAAACAGTTGGGTCACAAAACCTGGAGAAATTGAGCTTACTTCCTGGTTACGTATTAGCATATATTTTTAGTTTATTTTAGCTGGAAATGTTTTAAAATAAATAGCTTTGATTTTTTAAATATTGCTTAGTGAATAGCTCGGACATACGCTAGTAGGCCTACTTTTTAACTAAATTGCTGGGAGATTATTGAAGATTACACTGCAAATGGGGGATGCTGTGTATTTTTGGATTTATGTAGGCTAATTCTGTTTCATGCTGTTTAGTATGATAGAATACACAGGCTCACGTCATTAAGCATAATGCAAAATACTTGTAGTTGGCCTACCTGATTTTCAATTTAAACTCTAAGTATTGTTTGTTCTGTCCACAAGCAGCCTACTGTTCTATCCGTGGTTCTATCACCTCATTGTCTATCAAAGTTTTTTTTATTCTGCCCATTATCCACAAATAACTGTTTCCAACACAAATGTGTAGACTGCCTTATTTGTATTTAATCTGAATTGATTTAAACACAACATTTCACAAAGAAAACGAAAGGTGTTGTAAATTCAATCCAGTTCATCTCGTCTGTTATATAGGATTTTCGCCCCACCGTGTGGTTAACCAAAGAACTACGCCTAAGCTTCAGAAGTTCTGTTACTTTCTAATGTTCTTCTCACTGTGTTGATGCCATGCGTATTTGGATGGTTGCATTCGTTTCGTAATATTTTTTTTATGAAAGACTTGTTGTTTAATCTAGGAGGAAACAAATATGGACAATGTTTTGACCAGTAGGCCTACAATTAACTATGTCCTACCTATCTATGATTAATGTCTTGAAAAGCATTTTTGTTTGATGGAAAATCGAAATGGAGCGTCATATCTAACTGATATTGTTTCCATCTAGTTGTGCTGAAGACTGAAAAATAGATGAATTTTGTGGTGAGTCAGGTGACTGAAGCCGATGGTGCACCATTGGCGGATGGTCACTCAACTGCAACTTCAGATAACGTCGTGGGCGTGGACGCTCCCCAGGTTTTCACAGCCCCCCACCAGCCCGCTGCATCTCGTCTGTCTGCTTGTTGTCATGGAGGAGCAAAGATGGCGGTCCTGGCCTATAGCCTAGGCAAACGAGAAATAAATCAGTATTTTAACATTAAAAATGCTAAATTATTGTCTTTCATCGCAGTCGTTGTACTCCTTGTGTTTCACACAGCTTCACGATATTATGGAGGTAAGTGAACGTCCTCTGCTGTTATGCAATAGCGGTGATCATAATGCCAACGTTAGCAAAACACTTAGCATTAGCTAACTTCCCTACACACACAAGCTATTTAAGTTCGCGTGTTTGTATGCTGTTAGCTTAGTAAACGGGTCTTGCTGACATCTGCTTGCTAACGTTACATTCACTAGCTTTTGATTAAATCACCCTAGCACCATGGGTTACAGTGCAAGCAAGTCCCCCTCCTTTCCTATTCTAAAACCTTGCAGTAAAATTAGCAAAACGTTCGTAGGCTGGTTCTTGCTTACTAGAGAGTAACGTCAACCATCCAGGGAACGTCAGAAATATTAGGGTTATTTAACTTTACAAACATTAAGGGGTTTAGCACAGGTCGATCCCCTTGTTGCCAAACGTTTTCTATATATTCGCCTCGAGGCTGTCTGCAGATCAGTTCTGTTTCAGCAGCACTAGCTTTCGTGTTGATGACAAATTTCAGGAACAAGTCAGTGGTTTTGACAAATTCGTTCCAGTGGTTCATTATTTATGGTCCAATCCAAACCCTTTCGATTCTGTGTCAATGGTAGTTATCGAGCGTTATTTGAAGACATAGTGAAGTGAGGGGGAAAAAACTACAGAATGTGCTAACCCAATCCTCTATGCTGGATTGCACAACAAGCATTGTTGTATGGTCAGTGATGCGTAGGATACAGAGGCCCCTCTCATGTCTTAGACCAGCTGCACTCCTCCGGCTGGTGATGACACTAAATGCTTCGCCGTCGCTCATCCCTGTGTGTTTGCATTGATACATTGAACACATGGGTCTATTCAATGCAAGTACAATTGAATACCTGGCTGCAGAAATGTCTGCCTGAGGTTAGATGTTCATTTCAGCTTCATTTGTTCTACGCTGCCTAGCTGAGCGTGGTATTGTGTAGTGGACTTTGGTTACATGATAAAAAGCTTTTGAAATGAAGGCAGCGAGTTGTACTCAAGCCAAGGGGAGTAGAAGAGCGGGGAGACGTTTGTGATTGTGGCTTTTTGTTTGGGCTTACTGGGTTGTTCTCCACAGGCGGTGACACATGCGAGTGGCTGCTGTCGAGTGGTCGATACTTGGGGGAGAATGTATGGCAGCCTTATGGCTGCATGATGCACAAATACAAAAGCACGTAAGTAACTGTAGGGGGGTGGATGCCGTTTGTGTGTGCAAACTAAATATCCTTATGGTAGTTTCTATAGCTGTATTGACGTAGTGAATGAAGCTAATTCGTTTAGTTATGTATCTTGCCTCAGCCAATACAAAATACAAAATAAAGTCACAAATGAGAAGTGTTATAATTTATATATATTTTGAATTTCCTGCATTCTTTTTCCCAGTGAAGCCAAGACCTGCCTGTCAGGGAAAAGGGTAGCGTTTGTTGGTGACTCTAGAATTCGGCAGCTATTCTACTCGTTTATCAAAATTATTGATGCTGAACAAAAGGAGGAGGGAAACAAGGTATGAAAAAAAAAAAAAAAAAGAAAAGATGTTGCAGGACAGGCCTTTGGTTTATCGTCCAATTGCTATTTCATAAATGTATCCGAACGGGCGCACATAATGTCATGTGACGTCGAGCTTATCTTGGGGGGAACGTTGACTTTTTTCCCTTCTCTGTGTGATGTCTACAGCACGAGAACATTCCCTTTGAAGTCAGGAGCTCTTCTGTGAACGTGGTGAGCTATTTGTGGATTCCTTTTATCTTCTTCTGTCACTCATGTTTCAAGAACCAAACGTTTATGTGATGTCTATAAGAACATTTGAGGGGGGGAACTTAATTTATTTGTTTTGCTTTTGTACGTTTCTTTGTGTATTCCTTTTTTTTAAAACTTCTGTAATGAGATTTTTAAATTGATTACTTCCCGTTTGTGGATAGGATTTTCTGTGGTATCCGGAAGCAAACAAATCCATGAAGGAGCGTTTGATATCATGGACAGAGGTAGGAAGATGAGTATCAGCGATGTAGTATTGTCTGTTATGCAAACATCTGTGACTCCTAAGCATGCCGGCAACTTTTATGTTCAATGAATTCCAATATTACACAGCTTTTAAATGTTGCGTTTAATGTGAAATATTTAGAATTTTTCACGACTGCTATTTTAAAATTGGCCTTTAATAAATAATGCTTTTTTGTGCCAGAATCCTCCTGCAAAACCAGATGTTGTCATCATCGGTGCTGCAACGGTAAATAAATAAAAAAAGTTCTATTCGGCAGCCCCCGTAATAACAACCTCACAAACCGCTGCATAGCTATGTTTCTGTATATCGTAATTCTTCCTTACAGTGGTCCATCAAGTTACGCGGTGCCAGCAAGGAGACTCTTCAACAGTACACAGTCAATCTGACCGCCATCTCTGCTTACCTAGAGAAGCTGGCAGAGGAAGGAGAGGTCTACTGGGTCCTACAAGGTTGGCATGACCCTCCAAAAGCTTTCTGCAAAGAAATAAAAACCATGACCGCTGCTCTCAGTGGAGAAATCCCCCCCCCCCAAAACCCCCCCAAAAAAAAAAAACACTTCTGTATCTTTCACCCACACTCTCTGCCCTCATATCCCTCTTTGTTGCCTCCATCCTAACACCCATCCATCCGTCCATCCTTCTCCTCCCAGACTCTGTGAACGAGGAGGCGCTGAGCGAGAGCAGGAAGATGATCACCAACGAGCAGCTGGAGCTCTACAACGAGGCGGCGGCGGGGGTGTTGAACGGCAGCAAGAGGAACACCAAGGCCCGGGTCAGACTGCTGGCCGCCTCCCGCCAAGCCTCCATGGAAACCATCGGCCAGTCCGCCGACGGCCTGCACATCCCAGAGGCCACCAGGAACGTGGTAGGTCAGAGGGGAGCGGGGCGTGTGACCGTAGAAGAAGAACGAGCAGAAAGTATGTAGCTATCCTGTCTGCGGCCTGTCGCAGTTTCGGTCCGTTGAAAATGGGACCTGAAGTTGTTTGTTTTGGCCTTGAGAACGCGCTTTTTTTTTTTACCATCGGTCTTTACCCAGTCTCTTCAATTAAATCTATATATAGATCTACAGTGCTGTGCAAAAGCATTTGCCTCCTTACAGATACTTACTGTTTTTGCACATTTGTCACACTTAAATGTTTCAGATTATCAAACAAATTTTTATATCAGACAAAGATAAACTGAGTAAATACAAAAAGCTGTTTTTAAATTAATATTTCATTTATTAAGGGAAAAAAGCTATCCAAACCAACCTGGCCCTATGTAAAAAAGTAATTGCCCCCCCTAAACCTAATAACTGGTTCTGCCACCCTTGGCGGCAACAACTGCAATCAAGCGTTTGCGATAACTGGCAATGAGTCTTTCACATCGCTGTGGAGGAATTTTGGCCCACTCTTCTTGGCAGAATTGTTTTAATTCAGCCACATTGGAGGGTTTTTGAGCATGAACGGCCTGTTTAAGGTCATGCCACAGCATCTCAATCGGATTTAAGTCCGGACTTTGACTAGGCCACTCCAAAACCTTAATTTTGGGTTTTTTGAGCCATTCAGAGGTGGACTTGCTGGTGTGCTTCGGATCATTGTCCTGCTGCATAACCCAAGTGCGCTTGAGTTTAAGGTCACGAACTGATGGCCAGACATTCTCCTTCAGGATTTTCTGGTTGAGAGCAGAATTCATGGTTCCATCAATTTCGGCAAGTCACCCAGGTTCTGAAGCAGCAAAGCAGCCCCAGACCATCACACTACCACCACCATGTTTGACTGTCGGTATGATGTTCTTTTCCTGAAATGCTGTGTTAGTTTTACGCCAGATATAACTGGACGCACACCTTCCAAAAGGTTACACTTTTGTCTCGTCAGTCCACAGAATATTTTCTCAAGTCTTGGGGATCATCAAGATGTTTTTTGGCAAATGTGAGACGGGCCTTTGAGTTCTTGTGTGGTGTGGCTAGTGAAATTGAACTCAGCTTTCCCAAAAATTTGGTTAATATCAGTTAATTCATGATTTAACAAGGGGGGTGGCAAAATTACTTTTTCACATAGGGCCAGGTTGGTTTGGATAGCTTTTTCCCTTAATAAATGAAATCATCATTTAAAAACAGCTTTTTGTATTTACTCAGGTTATCTTTGTCTGACATAAAAATTTGTTTCATAATCTGAAACATTTAAGTGTGACAAATGTGCAAAAACAATAAGTATCTGTAAGGGGGCAAATACTTTTGCACAGCACTGTAATTTCAGTTTTCCCCCCATGTATATAATTATTTTTTTACACGTATCTCAAAAGTGAAAAGCATGCGGACATTTTGTATGTTCTCTGACCACAAGCTGTGACTATGTCTACACGTTATTAACACGTGTCATGCCTGATATCGGCCATGCTTTAACCTGCGCCCTTCAGGGAGCCATGATCCTGATGAACGCCGTGTGCAACAAGGTGCTCCGGCCCATCGACGGCTCCTGCTGCCTGCCGCTGCGGCCCCCCAACCTGCTGCAGAAGCTGACCGCCGGCGTCTTCCTGGGCTGCGCCCTGGTCATCGCCGTGCTCCACGCGCTGGGCCACAGCCACCACCGCAAGAGCCGCCCCGTCCCCACTGACGAGGAGAGCCTGGAGGAGAAGAAGCCGGCCACGGCGGCCCCCCTGCTGGGGCCGAAGCTGCCGTTCCAGGCCCTCTGCAAGATGGGCGTCATCATGGCCTACTTCTACGTGTGCGACCGCGCCGACGTCTTCATGAAGGAGCAGAAGTTCTACACGCACTCCACCTTCTTTGTGCCGCTCATCTACATGGTGGTGCTGGGCGTGTTCTACAGCGAGAGCAGCAAGGAGGTGAGGCCGGAACCCCGAGCTGTCGGGCTGTCGAACGGTTGGGTCAACGTTTTCTACTGGGTGTAACTTTGTTGTTTTTGTTTTCTATTTACCTTCACGCAGACCAAGTTACTGAACCGTGAGCAGACAGACGAGTGGAAGGGCTGGATGCAGCTGGTCATCCTCATCTACCATATATCCGGAGCTAGTGCTGTGAGTCCTTTCTCTCTCTCTCTCTCTCTCTCTCTCTCCCCTCTACCCTGTCCACAGTCATTAAGATGCTGGGCCTTGGTAGTAAGTAACTGCTCAAGGGCTCTATTTAAAATCAACGTGAACTTTCTCACTAGTGTGTGCTCTCCACATCTTATGGAAGGTGTAATGAAGAGTTTTTGTTTTTGCCTGCTTCAGTTTATTCCGGTGTACATGCATGTCCGGGTGCTTGTGGCGGCTTACCTTTTCCAGACGGGATATGGACACTTTTCCTTCTTCTGGCTCAAAGGAGACTTCGGACTCTACAGAGTTTGCCAAGTAAGCAACTGTCAGCTGATGTCATGGCGATTACGTCCTAGTTTATCCTAATAGAAGTATGAATCCAAAAGAAATGTTTGTGACAAACACCACCCATGGTACTTCTATGCAGCACTTCCCTGTTCCACTGTAATGATCAGCAGTTAAAGACATGACTGAAATGCTCAAGATAATTTATCTTCATTGCGGTTATAAATTAATCAAATACTAAAGTTGTTTGGTGAAGTGTAATGGTTACCGTAGCCGCCCTGGCGTGATGCTTTTCGATGAGACGAGTGCCGTGTCTTTGGTCCGCTGGGCAGGTGCTGTTCCGTCTGAACTTCCTGGTTCTGGTACTGTGTCTGGTGATGGACCGGCCCTACCAGTTCTACTACTTTGTGCCCCTGGTCAGCTTCTGGTTCATCGTCATCTACGTCACCATGGCCATATGGCCTCAGATCCTCCAAAAGAAAGCCAATAGTAAGGGCAATTCATTATCTGTTAAAAAGAAAAGAAGTAATAGTTTATATGGTATGTAAATAAGGTTATGCAATAGATAACTGTTGACAAACCGACTGTTTGTTCGTGGACTTCCTCGTTTACCTTACAGGCAACGCTATATGGCACCTCGGCATTCTTGCAAAGCTACTGGGCCTTTTTATGTTCCTCTGCTTCTTTGCCTACTCCCAGGTAAGCTCTTCTCTCACTTACTACATATTCAAACATTTATTTGTCCGTCTGCATTGGGACATGCATCAGAATTGATGTAACACGTGCTGGTCTGGTCTATTTCCCCTAGTCGATATACTGAACCGTGTACTGTCTCTTCCAGGGCTTGTTTGAGAGTCTGTTCTCAGTGTGGCCCGTTTCCAGGCTCTTTGAGCTGAACGGAACCGTTCACGAGTGGTGGTTCCGCTGGAAGCTGGATCGATTTGTAAGTGGGTTGGTTAGTGAATGGGTTCTGTGATTTGTAAGTGGGTTAGTTAATTAATCAATGGGTCCTGTGATTTGCAAGTGGGTTGGCTAGCGAATGGGTTCTGTGATTTGTAAGTGGGTTAGTTAAATCTGTTTCTGTGATTTTTGTAAGTGGTTAGTTAATCAGTGGGTTGTGTCCCTTACATTGACTCCTTTTAAAGGAAACACAATGAAATCACATGTCGGGTTTCCATAAAACAGTATATATACATCAGGGTTCTTACGGGTGCTGGAAATCCTTGAAATTTAATGTGGTGTTTTCAAGGTTTGAAAAGTGCTTGGATTTTGGGTAAAGTGCTTGGATTTTGGATAAAGTGCTTGAAATTGTTATTGCTTTACTTTTATAATACATTGCTATCTGACTGAATAGATCGCTTTTTAGATAAAGAAAAAAAATAAGTCGGAGCGAGTTTAATTGCTTAGCTTTCACATAATCAAAGACAGCTCCGCTCGGGCCTTCCCACTATGCGTATGACCTGCCAGTCTGTTACTTTCGATGTGTGACCTCGGCCTTTAGATGACACTGAATGGGAGATGACTTCATGCCAGGACAGGTTGCCGTTTCAGCGAGCATTGGCTAGCAGCCAACAAATACAACCATGGCTAAGACGAGGATCAAACCCAGAAGCCGCCTGCAAAGTTTGCAAAAAGGACGTACAGCTGTTTACGATGGGAGATGCTGCGCTGACGAGCCACATGAAAGGTAAGCCGTAGTTGGGAATTTTGGATTAGGCTAACGTTACATGTTACGTTTGTTTAACCTAATCGCTAGCTAGCGAATTTGCAGGCTAAATGATTTGGAGACATTGAGGGTGATACAATACAAGCGATAGGCCATGTGTGTGAGCCGCAGCCTGAAGTAGCAAGCTGAATAGCGAACTGGATGAGAGATAATTGCTTATGCAAGTGTCAATACACTTACTGAAACTACTTAGTAGGAGTCCATTATCAGAAATGTATACACTTACTTGCAAAAGTAGCCGAGTTGTGTAGAGTTGCAGTGTATTAGACATTCTGATAAACAAGTCTTACAGTTTTATACAATTAAAAATAAATGACTGAGGGCTGAATGTTTATATCAGAGAGATGAACCATAAAATCTTTTCTTTAATCTCACATAAATAAATAAAAACACAGTTTTCTTCTGGAATAGTATAAGGCAAGTGCCTTGATTACTCAAAGTTGCGGACAAATCATTGCACATGATTTGCTACAATTCACTCACATAACGTGACTGTATGTCATGTTAGTGCCATGAAAGATATGAAACACTTTAAAGTAGATCACTTAATACAATAACACATACAGCGACATAGCTGATTGACAACTATCATTTTCAGCATATTACTGATAACTGTGTTGAGAATAAACACTTTGTGTTTATGATAACATTTTCCTCCTATTTTGGTGGTATTATTTAGGAAAGAAGCATCAAGATCTGATGAGAAGACTTCAAACTCCAGGTCCTACATTGGGAGATTTTTCCCAACAGACGAGCAATGCATCAAGCAGCACAGCTACATCCACATCAACAAGCAGCAGTGTAGAGAGTGCCAGTGGTTAGGAACTAACCTAACTAATCTGGCTTAGCCTCAATATTTTGTGTTGTTAATGTAGTTTCTTTATCAACTCAAGTTGATTTGTTTTCATTTGCTGAGTATTGTTTACATATCTTATTTTAAGAGTCAGTTCACTTTACTGCAAACCTAAAAAGACCTCAATTTGTTTTGGACATTTTCAATAAAGAATTTATTGAAAAGCTATTTGCCTGATTGTTTTATATTGGCTTAGCCAGGTTATATAGGATGCCGAGTCTACTTACAGATGGGTCACTTATTTGAAATATGAAACTATGTTTTATTTTTCTTTAATTTGTCACCATTTTGTAGAATGCTATTACGAAACACAAATTTGGTTGTTTATAGCATAATAACATCTGATTTAATGTGAGAAAGTGAAATAATAATTTTGAGTATACATACGTGTATATAAATATGTAATTTACCACAGCTGTAAGGTGCTTGAAAAGCTTGAAAATGCACCTTGAAAGTGCTTGAAAAGTGCTTCAATTTGACTTTGGAAAATGTGTAAGAACCCTGATACATTTAAGAATCTATACCCTTCCCCTGTGTAGGTGGTGGTCTACGGCATGCTGTTTGCCTTTGTCTACTTGGTTCTCCAGAAGTGTCAGGCCATGTCCGAGGGGAAAGGAGAGGCTCTGTTCTCCCCTAAGATCTCCAACCTGCTCCTCCTGTCCTCCGTCGTCTCCTTCATTGTAAGGCCGCGCACAGCGACTCTCCAATACAGACAACACTGTGTCAAAGATGACATAGAAGAAAACCTAAGCATTCTAGAACTCTGTTTATTCCCATTGTGTTTGGATTCTATAACAAGACATTATTATCTTTTGAAAAGATAGTTTAGACATGACACGTGTCCTTAAATGTCTTCTCTCTTTTTTGTGTTTTTTTTTTTCTCCTCTCTTTCTCTCTCCTGTCACTCAGACATACTCCATTTGGGCCAGCAGTTGCAAAACTAAAACTGAGTGCAACGAAATGCACCCTTACATTTCTGTGGTCCAGGTAACCGTCGCCCTTTCTTTCTCGTATTGAACTCCGTACAAAATCATATTTTTATCGGTTTTAAGTTTCCACTTTCTAAGTCAATACATGCTTAGTTTTATTTGCTATAAGTGAGGTCCAACAATTGTGTAATTTCTGTTGCTTGTGATAGGTTTATTGACTCACCTAGTAGGAGTTAGGTTAAAGCTCTCGTTTTTGTAGTGAATGCATTAGAAAATACACCCAGGTGTAATGACATGGGTGTTACCCTCTTTCATACCAAACTGTATTGAATCTTGCAACCAGAAAGTGAACCAAGTGAGAACACTCCCATCGCCTGCAACTATCCCTATGGCAAAGATTAACGTTTGATTTAATCAGCTATATATGGATTGTGAATATGAATAAATTACTTATTGCTTGTGGACTTCCAGGCATGATCTCTTAATATTACTCTCCTCCACAGATCTTGGCGTTTATTCTGATCAGGAACATTCCAGGCTATGCCCGCTCTTTGTATAGCTCATTCTTTGCGTGGTTCGGAAAGATCTCCTTAGAGGTAAGACTAACTTTGTCTCGCTGCATAGTTCTCTTTATAATCAACAGCAATTAACAAATTACAACGTTCTCTCTCTCAAACTCTCTCTCACACACACACACACACGCACGCACGCATGTATACAGTTTTACTTCCTTCACTACTTCATCCTCTGCCTCGTCCATCCCTTAGCTGTTCATCTGCCAGTACCACATCTGGTTGGCAGCCGACACCAAAGGCATCCTGGTCCTGATCCCGGGCAACCCTTCCCTCAACATCATCGTCAGCACCTTCATCTTCGTGTGCGTGGCCCACGAGATCTCCCTCATCACCAACGACCTGGCCCAGGTGGTCATCCCCAAGGACGGCGGCGCTCTGCTGAAGAGGCTGGGGGCTGTGGTGGTGCTGAGCCTGGCCCTACTGCTGCTGACCAGGGGCAGCCAGCCGGCCAACGAGCCCTGACAGAGCCATACCTTCAGGGGGACTGGGGGGGCCAGAGTGGGCAGCGCAGGCCCCCTGGTGATTCGCTTGAGATGGGAGGTCCTTGAACTAAGCGGGGCCCTGTGTTGGTCTGCGGGAGGCCCTTGGGAAGTGGTTTTTTTTTATAGGTGGCCAGTTTTCGTTGGAGACGCGGAGGTTGTTCATGGGTCGAGCCTATTCAAGATGGACATGATGGCTGGGCTGTGCTATTACGGTGAAAAGTCTCACACTGAAGAAGAGGCGGTGGCTCCAGACTGGAGCTCAGGCCTCGAAAAATGAACAATTCTGTGGAAGTTTACAGAAGGAATGTTGGGCGAGAGGAGGAAGAGAAGGATGTGTGGTTTTTGACTTTCTAATAAGGGGGGGTTGGGGGCTTTTCATTTGAGTAAAGGTGACCTCACGCTTGCTGTGTGCATTTTTGCAGCATCACTTCTGCTTTAAAACTAACACTGCTAGCGTCTTCCCTGTTGCCATCAACTCACATCTGTCAGTTAAAAAAAAAAACACACTAGAGAATGCGTTCTCAACCAAGCACTCTGTCTGTCCAAGTGGCGGTAGCAAATATTTATACCACCTCACTTCTAAATTTCAGGTGTCCTTACTTATAATAATAATAAAAAAAAATATATGTTCATAATTTGAATAAGTAATTTAATAATTTCTAAACTCATTCTGCGTTTCAAAAGCCAATTTACATGCTGTTATTATGACAGTATTTGTAGGCGCTTCTGAGTGTTTTGATATCTTAAATATGCATATAATGTGCCGGAAATAGATGCTGTTGACATTTGGCCAGTACCTAGGAAGATGGACAAGAATACCAGAGCAATTTGAAGTGAAATGTTTTAGAAATTGATCCAATAGTCTCTGTTCTCTTCATGTACAATGCTTTCAACAGAATGGTGATGGTGGTCATCAACTGTAGCGCTGACATTCTATGTTTTTTGTACAGTATTTAATGATTTAAATATTTAAGCTCTCATATTTTATACAGGGTTGTGTTATTGTCTTTGATTGGTTTTGTGCCCATGACTGCTGTTTTGTAATCTCTTCATAGATTATATTCTTGTCCAAAAAGTGTTTCGGATGTTTTTGTAAATTAGATTTTTTGCAACATTTTGCTGCAGTCTCACTATCCTATGGAGTCTGAACACCGTGTGCTTGAGTGTGTGAGAGGCAGATTTGATGTGCGAGTGCCCGGTTTAATGCGTGTACTGCGTGTACTGACTCATTTCTGGGGTTGCAAGTGTCCCGGTGTGTGTGTCAGAGACATTGTTCCTCCATTGGCATCTGTTTTGTCTTCATTGTTGAAAGATGCATTGGTCAATCTAAGCTACATAATAGTCGTTTATATACAGGATATATTTACTGAATATGGCCATCTTTGGTAAACGTTGAAATCAAGACACCAACGGTACATAAGTAAATGAATTGGAGTGTGACTGTGAACACCGCTTATGAAACCTAACAGAATAAATGTATGCAGTCAAGTGTGCTTACAGTATGCCAGTAGCTTACTCGATGAGGTAATCTTCTAAAGAAGAAGCTGTGTGTGAAGAAAAAACCTCAACAAATTGTCGAATGTGTGTGTGGACATTTGATGATTTACCTCAAACGTGAAGTACAATTCTATCTTTACATTCTGCTGTTATTGTTCATGTACTTACAAACATCCTACACAACATTTGACACCTGGATTTAATAAAAATTGCTAATTGTTTTTACAGCTGCATTTTCTTTGATTATGTTTTCATATTATGGTTCAAAATATGACTACAAGACATGTTTGACCAAGGTACCTTTTCAAACTGTAAATCAACTGTTTTTGAGTAAATCTTAAGTGAACTTTACATTGTAAATTGTCCATGAAGAAAACTGTAGACGTTAGCTGTATGTATTTGAGCTATACATTTCTGTGCCATAGAAATGTGACTAGAGTACTGTTCTTTTCTACAACTTATGTAGCAGCTAAATCTACAAAAACATTTTTAACAGAATATCTGCTTGATCACATTATTGGGACAGACAATATTTCTGTAGATCTACTCTTTGATTCAAGATATTAGGAGTATTTTATGATGATGAGCCACATTTTCCACACTAAATGCAATAATATTTAACTTACTATTAATAAATGAATGGCTGACTGAAAAAGCCATAACATATTTTACTTAGGCCTGTACAACGTGAAAAGTGGACGGACCTTTACTGACCAGACGTAATGTTACATCTTAGTTTATTTTAATAATCGTTTTCACTAAACAGCAAGTATGCACACCCCAGGGCATCAATAAATATGTTTTATGTCAATATTTTTTTTATTGTCTCGTGGAATGTACACATTTTATTTATTAGTGCCTTTTAAGCGGTAATAACACACACCTTCATAAAAATATTCTCTTGATGTCTTTTATCTAGAAATATCTCATGTTATCTTATATCATATAGCTTGTTATTAAATGTTTATGGACATAACAACATATGCAAATTGGCAAAAAAATATTTACTTCCATCATGGCACCGTACAAATAGTAGTTGCACACACACACAAAGCAGACGTGCCAACTGAAGCTCTTTTCACTACAAACTCCCTTTTTTCCTCAAAGAAGACCATTGTGCAAGGCAAGTAGAGTACAAATGAACCATAATCACCATATTTTACATTTAGACAACAAAAAAATCCTATATCTTATCAACTGTTGCTTTGTTATTATCAATGAAGCTCCCCGTTAAAGTTATTGATACCTAGGAACAAATAAAAATGAAGTGTCACCACTTTCAACACTATTGGGTTACATGGAGACCCAAATCCCTTTTCGCTTTGCTTACCGGGTATTCCTCGTGTGGCTCTGAAGATTACCAAACCGTGTGGTATGAGGCAAGGCGTAACTATAGTTACCCTGTCTCTTCTCTTGTTCCTAGATTGATACTAAAGCATATGAGAACACTGCTGGGACATGCAGATTGGCACAAAATTATAAGAAAACAAGTGATACAAAGAAACAGACGGACGGAGGTCCAATGTTCAGGTCAAAGGTCACAAGTTGAGTGCTTCTGCCACTTTCCGCACTTCAGGAATACCATTTACCTAGGAACGAGGGAGAATTAGAAATTAACACATGTTGCATTATGCTCTTGAAATAAGGGTCCTACGTGGTAAAATAATTAATCTGACAATACAATTTTGTCAGAAACAGAGATTGCATTGTAACATGTGAAAGCTGTGTTTCAACAACTTGACATCTACGGATTTCAGTGATATTACCACAAAATAATAAAAATACACGTATTGCACATGTAGGAATATAATATGGCACGAGGCACACTGGCATTTTTTGTTTTGTTCTATTCATACAGGTTTTTAAGGACTTCCACATCTTCTGCAGTGAACTGAAGAACACATCTCAATTTGATATTTAGAACAGTTCAGGATTAGGTCCTATAAAATAAATTAAATGAGAGCCACTGGCAATACCATTATATGAAAATACTTGCCTCCAGCCTTCGAAATGTTGACATAACATATGTGTCTCCTTTGTTAGCGGCAGTAACGAGAGAGAACTGCAGGTTAGTACAGAGATAGACATGCAGTTGCCTAACATAGAAACAAGGGGGCACTGCACTCAAACTAAATAAGGCCCTCGCTCGATTAGTCGCTCAGATAATTAGGCAAAGGCACAAGCAATGCAAATGGGTTGTTTCTTTCCACTCGGGACAGAGTGTTTCAGACTTAACATGCCTTAGACTTGAACATCGGATTTTCAAACGTAATCCCAGGAACTATGTGCAATCCATGTTATATATATTATGTGTGTGCAGCTACAGCTGTGTTCGTTGATGCTACGGTCTAGCTAGGGTATAAAGAAACTTGTTGCCGTTTAATAATCACATTCACCCACACATGCATAGACAAGTTATCATCACACCCACCCACACATTCATAGACAAGTTATAGGTGATTAATAAATCTATATTACACAAGGGGCCTTAGCCAATACGAACCTGATGGCTGTTGCTGCGGTATTGTAATCTGGTTTTGTAAGTTCCTGGAAACCAAAATAAAAGTAAGAAAATATATATATTAGCAGGCAGAAGTCTATAACGCACACATAGACAATATCCAGACCCTCTTAATTCCAGGAAAGGATATTCTACTTTCATAACATGACTAATTTCTTTGTCACATTTTTTTTTAAGATCATGAGACAACTTGAACCTCAAGCTAAGCCCTAACTCCACATTATTTCCAAAGGCTTAACTTCTTTTCCCTCTGCTCGGCTGGTTGAAAAGTAATTGTAACGTATATAACATATATTAACGTATATATAACGTATATTAACGTATATATAAACAAGTATAACGTTTAACATAAATGGCGTCATTTTAACTTAAATTCTCTCGGTGTGTGTGTGTGTGTGTGTGTGTGTGTGTGCGCATGCGTCTGTAAAGATATTCAGTACCAGTCAAACGTTTTGGACATAGTCTCCCATTCACTCTAATGGAAAAGTGTGCCAAAACATTTGACTGGCTCTGTATTTGTAGCTTATGCGTGAGGTAAATAAATCTACACAGTATAGAAAAGTCCAGTTGGGCTCTACTCACGTCTGGGTCTGCATGAGGGGCATGCTGGTGGTCTCGTAATTGTCTGGGTGGAGCGGAGGCACCACCTCCCCGCTGACGGGGTTGAAGACAGGCAGGGTGGAGAGGGGCCATGATATTTCGCGGTGCTTAGACATGCTCCTCAGCTCCTTGGTGGACTTCTGGATGGAGTTGTGGTGGACTAGTTGGATGCTAGGGAAAGCCAAGAGGGATAAAGGTTAAGATATCTTGTTGTATCAAGGTGTGGGTGCAGGGTGGGGGGTGGGTGGGTGTGTGTGTGTGTGTGTGTGGGGGGGGGGGGGGGGGGGGGGGGGGGGGGGGGGGCACTGCCTGGTACAATGACTGGTGTGCTTGATTTTGCTTATTTTTTTTGCACCTGGCAAAACACGGCCGGCAATATCAAAAGCAGACCTTTAACAAGAGTCCAAATAGCACAGACATTTGACATAGTAGTACGCATGCGTTCATCAAAACATCTGTACCAGTCTTTAAGAAGGAGGAAAGGGCTGGTATGGTGAGAACAATTAAAAAACGTAGAAACGCAACTCAACATTTAAAGTTTACTCGTGATTTCGTTCAATTGTGACTTCGAACAATTCTATCCCTACATGTGTGTAAATCTAATTTGCACTTAGCAACCCTGAGCATGCCAGACGGCTAGCCTAGCAGGACAGCCCCTATAGTTTGAAGCAGCTCACTGGATGAGGATATGTGAACACACACACGTACATGGTATGGGTGGATGTTGAAATGCTCAGTGAGAGGTTTGATGATAAAAAAAAGACAAACAGTGAGAACAAACAAAATATATAGAAATAAAAACAAAAAAACACAGGAGATGGTAAACACTTACTCTGGTGTGTGCATGTTTCTTTTATGCCTGGAAGCAAAACAAAATGGATGAATTAAATATAAATATTGATAGTTAAAAAGACCACCACACAGATGCGTATGGTGGGACAGAGGGGGAGAGAGAACACAATGAGAATGGCGGTAGGTAGTTAGGAGTAATTCTCTCCCAGCCTGCAAATAGGGATGAGGGGGTTTTGGAGAAGAAATAAAACAGATGATTGGTCTGAGAGAGAAAAAAAAAAATGCTGACGACCATTTGAGGAAAAAACCGAAAGCCTGTGACATAATCATATGGATCACATACAATAACCATAAAACAGGATGGTTATGAAAAGCTGCATTTCCAAACCAGCTTACTTATGAGTCTACTGCTGTTCTGTAGCGTCTGAACACCCAGCCTGACTGGGTCACATTTATCCCAGTCTCAAACCAAATTATTAAAACCAAAAGTGTGAAATGGAATTTTTATGCTTGCGATATCGTTCTAAGTGTTTTCTCTCTCCATGTCTCATTTTATGAACACCCCCCACCTGCTATATCTGAGTGTATAAAACCAACGCCGACTTACACCCCCCCCTACCTGCTATATCTGAGTGTATAAAACGAGCGCCGACTTACACCCCTTCGCGTCGGCAACACATGGAGTAGCCGAGAATGAGGAAGAGGACGAGAGCCACGGCGGAGGGTACCGCCAGCGTGACCAGGAAGTCGGCAAAGTAGTCCCGGCTCTTCAGGGTCTCCAAGGGCGGGTCGTACTCGCCGATGTCGGGCAGAACCCCTGTGCCCGGGTCGGGTCGGCTGTTGTGGACCGTGACCACCTTGGTGATGTCCACCTGGAGGGACGGATCAATATGATCAATGATACAGCTGACATGCTATATGTAGTAAAAAGAAAGGTTGACTTGCAGTGGGATCTGCATTTGCGTTTTGCAGAATCGATACAGTATCGCTAAACATAACATTGCGATACTCTCAAATCGATATTCTCTTACACCCCTACTTTGTACACACTCCAAAAAGATGTCTCGTGTCAAGAATGTGTTTAGTTTAGTTTTGATATTAATGTGGCAACATTGCTGTACCACATCCTCTGTAGAATAGATGTTTTGTTTGCATGATGCTAGAAATGAGATGTAAGCTCCCGGCCAAAAGAACAGACATATGTGAAGCCTTAGATGTATCACCACCTCTATGAATTCAATGTTCATAACACAGAGATTTATATAAAACAATCTGGGGATAAAAGTCGATTTTTCTTCACACAGGAAAATAAATGTAGCTTTTCACTTAAAATTCTGTATTCCCTTCTCACTAAACTGATGCCTAATATACCATATAAATAAAATAGGTGGTTTAATGTTGCAGTTTAAGATACACACAAGAGATGGCTGCCCAAAGCTAGCAGCTCTAATTCACCGAGGACTGTTTTATTCTCCATCAACCCACCTCGGTTTAGCTAGCCTCAGCAGTAGTATTAAAAACCTATTAAAGCACTGACACTAAAAGCGTCAGGCGCGAGCGTCAGCTAATGTGTCCATCATTTCTGATGAATGCTGAATGCGAGGTATTAAGTACAACTACCGCTGACATCCACAATGACAACCAAGCACTATTTACACACGTAAATACAGAAAATGTGATTGAGTGTGTTACAATGCTTTCCTGGTGTCAAATCTTGAAAAGAATACACAAAAAAGTGCAAGTACATTTTGGGGGAAATAGTGGCCTTTGTTTATATTCAGAATATATATACCCAAACTGAGTGATGTCTGTGTGTTTAGCACTAGCAGGGCCTCGATGCTAACCAACACCTAATGTGACTAGACAAAGTGTCAGAGCGTGAGGATGCTAACAAGCTTGCACTGGAGACACACACACACACACACACACACACACACACACACACACACACACACACACACACACACACACACACACACACACACACACACACACACGTAGATATAGCATGCACAAATTCAACTGGATTCAAGTGACTAGAGCATAATTCCTATTTCCCCAAAGGTTAAATCAGACCAGAGTGGTGTCCTGTGTCGTTATCCCCCTGCTCCTCTCTCACCAGGTTGATCTTGCACCAGTCGATGGTGAACTGGGCCCTGAACTTTTTGTCACAGCTGATGACGGGCTCCATCTCCTGGCTGCAGCGGAGCTGGTTGTGTGGAGACTCCACCTCGCGGAGGCACGACGAGAACTGCACGTCCGCGCCCACCATCACGTACACGCTGACGACGAAGAGGAAGAGAGAGATGAGAGAGAGGGGGAGAAAGAGAGATAGAGAAAGAGAGAGAGAGAGAGAGAGAGAGGAGAGAGAGAGAGAGAGAGATAGAGAGAAAGAGAGAGAGAGGGAGAGAGAGGGAGAGAGAGGGAGAGAAAGAGAGAGCCGGCAAGGGAGGGAGAGAGAGATAGAGAGAGAGAGAGAGAGAGAGAGAGAGAGAGACAGCAGACGAGAGCATCAAGTGACACACTGGACATGTAATGAAAAGGAGGGCAATAGGACACACACGCGTGCACACACACACACGCACACAAGTTTGAGAGGTCACCAAAAAAAATGGCTGAAATGACTACGTCCTGATGAAGGAAATGAGAGCTGGCGAGACTCAATGCATCAGGACTATTCACACGCAGACCTTTCTCCCTTCCACTAATACCCACAGACGTTCAGGCATAGGCAGCGCTGTAACGGACGCCTTCCTGTGGCCCCGGGCTCTTTTATCGGCCTGTAGCAGGGCTGTTAATTAAGCTATTGGCCCCTGCTGAGTTCTTTAATGGGTCCTCGCTCCAACACACTTTCATCTTTCCAAAATGATCCCCATGAATCTTTTACGATCAACTTGAGCGACGAACGCTGCCGACACATTGCCCAGTCCCCCCTCTTTGACCGCCCATTCCCCCCGGCAGAAGGATTTTGAAACTGTGTGAGTGTCGGTCTGCGCGTCTCTGCTCTGCCGGTGTAATGAGGAGTGATCCTTGGATCCCCTAAGCCCCAATTAACTTTACCCCTAAGCTCAGGACAGTGCAGCGTTGGATGACTGAGCATTAGGGAGACCTACTAGAGTCCTTTTAGAGAGACAGATGAGGTCGGCTGTGCACTCTGCACCACGTTGTTTTGCTCGTGAAGGTGGTGAGTCAGAGAACGAAGCAATGCAAGCGCGTGCAATTGGCGTTTTTGCGGGGGTCGCCTGCGTGCGTCGTCGCGCTACAGTCTGCATCGTTCCTTTAAAGATTCAAAATAACTTTAAACATTGTTTTCTGTCACATTCTCGTATTACTGTACAAATGTCTAAAATCTGAACGCAAAGTGTTCAAAGGCACATATCGAGGCATCCAAAGGTGTATATACTAATACAACAACCAACAAAAAAGCCCGGTCTGCGTAGAGTTCCATTAAAGCTGCGGGGAGGGAGCCACGCTTTCGAAGCGCCCCCTCTCCTCGTCCTCCTCACCCTTCCTTGAGGTTGTTGATGGGCAGGGGGACGCGCCCGCCGCGGTCCAGCGCCGAGGTGATGTTGATGGCGTTGAGCCGCTCCGGCTGCCACACGTTCTTCACGGCGCCCAGGAAGTCCCCCAGCACCTCGCTGGCCAACATCTCCTCCACGTTCATGTTCTTGATGAAGAACTCGGCCTGGTAGGGCAAGGGGAACTCTGACGAGAGGAGAGGAAGAGGAGGAGGAGGAGGAGGAGGAGGAGGAGACAGTGGGACCAGGGACAGGAGGAGAAGGAGCAGAAGGAAAAGGATGAGGAGATGAAGAAGAGGAGCGTGGATGGAGGAGCACGGGAGAAAATTGGGTAAGGTTAAAGGAAGAGAAAACGACAGAGGATAACGGTTAAAGAAAGGATAAGGGAGGATAGGAATGAAAGCAATGACATGGATGGAAGGTTGAATAGTGGGGGGGGGGGTAAAGAAGAAGAAAACAATTCAGAAAAGACCCCAGAAATACTGCATGAAACTGACTAGTGTCATTTTGCTGTTAGTTCCTCTGGTATGTGAGACCCACTGAAATGACTAGATATCAGCCCGGCTGTGCAGTAGATGCCTTTTATGTGTGTGTGTGTGTGTGTGTGTGTGTGTGTGTGTGTGTGTGTGTGTGTGTGTGTGTGTGTGTGTGTGTGTGTGTGCGTGTCTGTTGTCTCCGCTGTACGGAGCCAGATGGCCGATGACATCACAGCCCCGGGGGAGAGTGGTCACGCTTGCGTCCGTAACATCTGCCGGGCTTTACGCCCGACACAATCGCCATGTTGGATCGTGTGTACCGAGACGTGTTCACACCTACATGCAGCCGGCATACAGGGGGCTGGACTCAGCGCAGTAAGAGAGTGGAAGCGCGATGGTGGGGACTAACCCTATAGGTTACATATACAGCAATGAGTTATAACACCCATTCTGCTTTGAGTGCAATCGATACTAATGGCTAACGGTCTTACAATTGAATTAGTTTGCTCCTTTAATTTTTCCCGGAAACTCAGTTCCCCCATAATACCGTGTGAACCCGCCACCGCTCCATCTAATCAAGGGAGCGCTTTGGTCCTGAAAACCACCTCCCCGGGAAGAGGACTCCTCCGACGCTACGGGCACTCCGCTTACCTTCGGTCGACATGACGTTTATGACCAAGTTGTGCCGTGCCGTTTCGAATGTGCGTCGGTTATAGGCGGTAATCTGAAAACACAGAAAGGGCAAAGGTTAAGCCCCAGATCACTGCAGCTTATGGAGCCGGGGAGGTCCGTACAGTGGAGAAGGCTGAGCAGGACACGGGCCCCATAGGCTCCATAGCGAGGCACACGTCTACCTCCCAGGAACGCTAAGTCCTCTGTGAACCAAAACGGTTACAGTAGCTTAAAGGAGAGAAGAAAAAAAAAAGAAAAAAAAAACAACGGAATTTGAGTTGAGTAACCAAGGTAACCACAGTGTTTTTCCAGCAACAACAACCCCTCTGCCCTGGGAAAAAAAAATAGAAGGAGCTGAGGAAAGTGATTTTCTACTGCTTTATCTTGTGACATAGCCAAACAAGGTCGGCTGTTTCAGCCAAATATGATCAGAAAATTCTCACTGCAAGTTTAGAAGATATGTCTAAAACAAGACGAGTGGAATAGAGTTGGCAAGAAACACCACTGAGACACACTCAGCCTCTTTTTTTCATCAATAAATCTAAATATATATATATCTATATACAGTACCAGCCAAAAGTTTGGACTCACTTTCCCATTAACTTGAATGGGAAAGTGTGTCCAAACGTTTGACTAGTACTGTATCTAAGAACACATTTTTGATAACTGAAACTAACTTCTCGTCGGCCAGTAACAGCGGCCTGCGATAACGCGAGCATGAGAGACCCACCCACCTCTATGACGGTGGACTTGCCCACATGCCGGGCCTTTGGTGAGCCGTAAAGGACTCCGTCACTGTGGGGGGTCCTCTGGATGTAACGCAGCCAGCCTGGCCTGTCGGGGTACCCCATCAGGTTGGTGTTGAAGGTGATGGGGTCGTTGCTGGCGTCGCCTGCATATGGAAGGAGCTTTTTTTAAGGTGCAGCACAGGGATCAGTTGTGCGTGTTGTAAAGCACAGCAGGATAAAAATAATGTGAAAAAAATTAAAAAATAATATTTATGCTATGCATGGCATGAACAATTTATCTTATTGAACTGAACCAGATAACCATATTGCAGTCAACAGTGGCTTAAAATTTGGACTTACATAATCACGCTTATTTTTGGGAAATCACAGTTAGCATTTACCACACATGTGCATTTGCTTAGCTAGCAAAATAGTAGAAAAGGAACCATACAAATAAAGCAAAAGGAAATTTTAAAAAGTAATGATGCTGTGGGCTATAATAATAATAATAATAATAATAATAATACATTTTCTTTATAGGCGCCTTTCTACACACTCAAGGTCACTGTACATGGCATAAAATATTCAGTTAAACCAGTACAATATACAATTGAAGATGCAATAAACATAGGACAAACACATGGGAATTTATCAATGGACATGGGGACATCAATGAACGTCACACAATTACAAGGGTAAAGGGTGTACTACGACAGTGTGTCTGGTTCTACCTGGCTTTGGATAAGGAGGGAACTCTCCCTTGAAGTACTCTCTCTCCAGAACGTGGACAAACAGCACGCCGGCGGACGGGTAGACGTTACGGTCAGCATGCGACCTCGACAAGATGGTGACCACTGGAGCGCAGAGAGAAGATAGGAAATCACCACCAACTGTCTCTGCTTGTGGTGTGTGCGTGTGTGTGTGTGTGTGTGTGTGGTGTGTGTGTGTGTGTGTGTGTGTGTGTGTGTGTGTGTGTGTGTGTGTGTGTGTGTGTGTGTGTGTGTGTGTGTGTGTGTGTGGGTGTGTGTGTGTGTTATGCCAGGCCAGGCCTCTGTACTCATGAGGGCAGATAATGAATGGCATTTTGAAGGTGACAGCACCCAAAGTCTAGTAATAACATGGCTTGTGTTCAAAAAATAATCTGAACTTTCATAACAACACAGATGAGTCATGTTCTTTGTCCTAAAAAGTTACTTTTATCATTTTGTAATAATATGATAGCACAGTTAATCACAATCACATTAGCAGGTAGGCAAGAAAGCAGAAGTAAACGTTCCCGTTAATATTTTCTGGAAAGACAACGTCACACTACGAGGAACTAAAGAACCATTCATCCAGAACAGTGACTCCTTTTCATGATCATCATCATCATCAGGAGCAGCAGCAGCAGCAGCAGCAGCATCAGGAGCAGCAGGAGCAGGAAGCAGGATTAAGTAGAAGGAGACATATTAAAGCATTTCACTCTGGCTCCTCCTAGTCAGATATACTCCCAAAGCTATGCTCCTTACTGTGTTAGGTCCCACTATGTTTCCAACGCAAACAAGCGCTTCAGCCTCATTTCCTGATGGGTAGGCGTGGCATACAGCAGCTCCAAAGAATAGTTTACGTAACAGCTGGATGGGTGCAAGTGTCCTAACCCCTCTGTCTTTCTCGGTTTCACTTTCGATCAATCCCCTTTCATATCTCTCACTGTTAGAACTTGTAGTTCTACACAGCTTTCTCTGTTTGTTTGTGTTCATGTTTGCTTCTCCGGTCCAGTAAGTGGGAAGTAAACAAATGTATCACATTAGGAGAGTGAGTTTTCTGGGAGGGGAGGGAGAGGGGGGGGGCTGCAGTAGGAGAGGATAGAGAAATGAAAAATAGAGACCTCCACTGTTTTAGCCTCAAGACAAACAGGAACTCCAGATGCACCGCAGCTTTCTGCAGTTTGGCTTCGGAGAGCTGGCCTTGGCTGCCTTGCTACTGCTCTTCACCACCGGCCGCCATTTTTCATCATCATCATCATCATCATCATCACCTTCCTCGTCATGATCATCATGACTGTCTCAAAGTCTCATATAAATGCAACATTCAACTACCCTCTGCGTTTATTCCTTAATCTGTTTTGCAAAGGCAGGTAAGAAGACCTCACAAAGGCTGCTTCTTTTGTGAAAATATTTACTGTCCGGCTGATTTTCATTTAGCATGTCAAGCTAATGTGTAACGCCTAAGTGTTGCGCACCTAAGTAAGCAGGAGATCTTGCTGGCAAGAGCTGTGTTAATAACCCCGGATCACCCTGGCCTTATACCTAACTGGCTTTACAGCAGCCCAGCCAGGGCTTCTCGAAATGATCAACCACCCGTCCGCAATCTAATACATGACCAATTAACGGTTAATGCTAAACTGCCAACCCCAGGCTAATCCCTGAGGGATTCTACAGTAGAGTCGCCATTGCAGTGAGAGGAGAACACTGGGAATACACACACACAGTATCGCAGGCATACACACATGTGCAAACACACACACACATGCACACACGTTCCCTTCTAGAACAGTAACTGGCTTGTCAGGCAATGGGAATGGCTAACCCACCTTTATGCTTTTATGGATCAACCTTGGACTGCTCACACAGTCTCAAGAGTGCTGCCTTTAATAAAGCCATTGGCTGCATGGAAGAGCAAAAGCCCACACCTTTCTCCATTCACTGGCTCCTCCAGCTGGAGGGGAGTCCTGTAGTTCTGTGGATTCAGCTATGCTGCTGATGTCTTTCCGGTCAGGAGGATTGCATGTGCTAGGGCTTTCCTTTGCAAACAGCACACACAGAAACTACTGGGATTACTTTAGCAGTTCATCTAAAAAGAGCCTCCGGTGCAGTTCGTATCTCTGTGTCACACGGCCGGTCGGTCTAGCCACAGCTGTAAATGAAAGTACTATGTGAATAGCGTGAGGTGTCAAATGATGGGACGCAGTAGATCGTACTTGGTTCGAATGTACTGAAGTTGGAGCGGAACGGACCGGAGCCTACCAAAACAACAAGGTAAAACCTTACCAAACTGTCTTGAAAAGTAAAGTAAAAATCTATCATTGAACTAATCTGTGACTTATATATATATATATATATATCATCATCATCATCATCATCATCATCATATATATATATATATAATATTCACGCTATATATTTAACTGTGTGACTTTTCTTCAAGTTCAGACGATATAAAGGATACAGGACTCTCATAACTTAAAGCAAAAGTGTTAGAACTTTGATAGAGAACACAGGCAGTTAAAGGTATGGCTTGCAATAAAGAGTATTGATATAGCCTAAAGCTTGCTTTTGTTTTTCAAGTAGAAATGAACACACTCAAGTAGCATTAATAGCAAAGAGTCAGTTGAGCATGTCATTCTGTTATGAGCAGAGGGAGGCGGGTGGGTCGAGGGGGGTCACACAAGAGAAGTGCATCACAAAAACACACCCACTCACCCTCCCTGTATATGGCAGATCTCTGTTTCAAACCCATGGAATGCTCCATGGGCATATCTCTCTCATAAAGGTCCTTGTGTTTGACATCCAAAGCATGCACAATGTAAACTATTGGACCAATAACAAGACGAAAACATAAAGCATTGTGTGTAGACTATCTGTTACAAAATGAGCTCTTATTATGCTGTCACATTATTGTTGATATTCAACGAACACTCCAAAAGTCTGAGAGTGGGAGGAAAAATCTGATTAGCATAATCCAAAAGTTAATAATAAAATTATTTGTAATTTCAAACCATATATCTTGGCAGGCTATATGTCTAACCAACATCAAAGCGTAACGTTACTAGCTAACCAGTATTGTAGTAACTAGTGTTGTTGTCCTCCAACTATAAGGTTGCTCAAAACATCTTGATTCAATGTAGGGACGCAGTACAGATTTTCAGTCAGGATATGAATTTGCTTATTTATCGGCCAAACTGTGAAGAATAGTGTAACGGCAATAACTTAAAGAAACCCCACAAAACGGTACACTACGTTGTCGTTTGCTCTTTTTCCATGATAGGAAAATAAAATTATGGGCAAAACAGCAGGCTAACATTTACTGCTAGCTAGCTAGCTTGCTTCACAGTAGATGAACAAAACGTCAATATTATAGATTTTTCTCCAAATAAATGATTAACGTACCCATAGACAGCCATACGATAATAGCTGCAGCATACATGTTGCAAATCATTTCCGTCAGAATGTCATCGAGTATCTATTTTTTCTTTTCGCTAGTGGTTTGACAGCCATAACACAAGCATCCCTTTTCAGTTTTCCAACCTACGCCTCCTTGCCAGTGAGAGGGGGAGAAGCGAGAGCTCCCATTGGTCAGATCGTCTTGGTTGGAACATCTGGATGTGCAATTGGAAAAGATGTGTTGCCAAGTCAAATCCTTCCCGTGGACTCAATGAAAGAAAGTCTTAATTCCTCATACTTTTTTGCTTAATTGATGTAATTATACTGTGATTTTATGAATGTAATGTGCGTATGTATGTATGTATGAATGTATGTTTGTTTGTAGAATATCCTAAAAAGTAATTTGTATGTGCCTGCGGGCATCCGTTTGTGTGTGTGTGTGTGTGTGTGTGTGTGTGTGTGTGTGTGTGTGTGTGTGTGTGTGTGTGTGTGTGTGTGTGTGTGTGTGTGTGTGTGTGTGTGTGTGTGTGTGTGTGTGTGTGTGTGTGAGTTTTTGACAGCCTAAATCATCGAACTCTGAAAAAAAAACGTCTAAATGTCTGTGGGACCGACTAATTGCCTCATTATACACACATTTTAGAAAAAAACGAAACAAAAACATGTATCTTGCAAAACAGCACATTGGTTAAAGATTACAGGTTCATTTTAACCTCTCCGGGAACCATCACCTTATCGTGGTGGAGAGGTTTGTGTGTCTCTGTGAACCTGAGGGCTGTGTTGTCTGGAACCTTGTGTTCCTGGTAGGGTCTCCCATGGCAAATTGGTCTCGGGCGAGGGGCCGGACTAAGAATGGTTCAAAAACCCTCATGGTAAAACCTATAAGAGAGGACGACACCCGGCCGGAGGAAGCCCGGGGTCCCCTTCTGGAGCCAGGCCCAGGAGGAGGACCCGTCAGCGAGCGCCTGGTGGCCGGGCTTGCCACGGAGCCCGGCCGGGCATAGCCCGAAAAAGCAACGTGGACAACAACAACATCTCTTCTTCTCCGTCCCGTGGGCTCACCACCCGCGGGAAAAACCAAGGGGTCGGGTGCGCTGCCAGAAAGGTGGCAGTGAAGGCAGAGGTTTTCGACGGATCGGACCCGGGTGGCAGAGGCTGGCTTTGGGGACGTGGAACGTCACCTCTCTGGGAGGGAAGGAGCCGGAGCTTGTGCGGGAGGTGGAGCGCTACCAGCTGGATCTGGTGGGGCTTACCTCTACGCACAGCCTCGGCTCTGGAACCTCACTTCTGGATAGGGGTTGGACTCTATTCTTCTCCGGAGCTCCCCAGGGTGAGAGGCGCAAGGCTGGTGTGGGGATACTCACGAGTCCCCGGCTAAGTGCCTCTATGTTGGAGTTTACCCCAGTGGACGAGCTGGTCACCTCCCTACGCCTGCGGGTCATGGGGGGAAAACTCTGACTGTTGTCTGTGCCTATGCACCGAACAGCAGTTCGGAGTATTCGGCCTTCTTGGAGACCCTGGATGGAGCCTTGTATGGGGCTCCTGAGGGGGACTCTGTAGTCTTGCTGGGGGACTTCAACGCACATGTGGGCAATGATGGAGACACCTGGAGAGGCGTGATTGGGAGGAACGGCCTCCCCGATCTGAACCCGAGTGGTGGCTTGTTATTGGACTTCTGTGCTAGTCATGGAATGGCCATAACGAACACACAACATAAGGATGCTCATAAGTGTACCTGGTACCAGAGCACCCTAGGCAGAAGGTCGATGATCGATTTTGTTATCGTATCATCGGACACACACTCGGGTGAAGAGGGGGCAGAGCTGTCAACTGATCACCATCTGGTGGTGAGTTGGGTCAGGTGGCGGGGAAGCCTCTGGACAGACCTGGTAAGCCCAAGCGTGTAGTGCGGGTGAACTGGGAACGTCTGGAGGAGTCCCCGGTCCGGGAGGCCTTCAACTCACACCTCCGGCGGGGCTTCTCTGGCATCCCTGTGGAGGCTGGGGGCATTGAACCGGAGTGGGCGATGTTCAAAGCCTCCATTGCTAAAGCTGCGTCTGAGAGTTGTGGTCTCAAAGTCTTAGGTGCCTCAAGGGGCGGTAACCCTCGAACATCCTGGTGGACACCGGTGGTCAGGGGAGCCGTCCGATTGAAGAAGGAGGCCTTCCGGGACATGCTGTCCCGGGCGACTCCGGAGGCAGTTGCAAGGTACCGACAGGCCCGAAGGACTGCAGCCTCGGCCGTGGCAGAAGCAAAGCAGCGGGTGTGGGAGGAGTTCGGAGAAACCATGGAGAAGGACTTTCGGCTGGCACCAAAGCGGTTCTGGAAGACCATCCGACACCTCAGGAGGGGAAAGCAGGGAACCATTCAAGCTGTATACAGTAAGGATGGGACGTTGTTGACCTCAACTGACAAGGTGATTGGGAGGTGGAAGGAGCACTTTGAGGAACTCCTGAACCCGACAAACCCACCCTGCATAGTAGAGACAGGGCTGGAGGATGATGGGGGATCAGCATCAATCTCCCTGGCGGAGGTCACTGAGGTAGTCAAACAACTCCACAGTGGCAAAGCCCCAGGGGTTGATGAGATCCGCCCAGAAATGCTGAAGGCTTTGGGTGTTGAGGGACTGTCATGGATGACACGTCTCATCAACATTGCGTGGAAGTCGGGGACAGTACCTAAGGAGTGGCAGACCGGGGTGGTGGTTCCCCTGTTCAAAAAGGGGGACCGGAGAGTGTGTGCCAACTACAGAGGCATCACATTACTCAGCCTCCCCGGGAAAGTATACTCCAGGGTGCTGGAAAGGAGGGTTCGACCGATAGTCGAACCTCGGATTGAGGAGGAACAATGCGGTTTCCGGCCTGGTCGTGGAACAACGGACCAGCTTTTTACCCTCGCGAGGATCTTTGAGGGGGCCTGGGAGTATGCCAATCCGGTCTACACATGTTTTGTGGATTTGGAGAAGGCGTATGATCGGGTTCCCCGGGAGATACTGTGGGAGGTGCTGCGAGAGTATGGGGTGAGGGGGTCTCTACTCAGAGCCATCCAATCTCTGTACTCCCAAAGCGAGAGCTGTGTCCGGGTCTGCGGCAGTAAGTCGGACTCGTTTCCGGTGAGGGTTGGCCTCCTCCAAGGCTGCGCTTTGTCACCTATCCTGTTTGTGGTATTCATGGACAGGATCTCACGGCGTAGCCGCGGGGAGGGGCTGCGGGTTGGTGGGCAGAGGATTGCATCACTGCTTTTTGCAGATGATGTGGGTCCTGATGGCATCATCAGTCTGCGACCTGCAGCACTCATTGGATCGGCTCGCAGCCGAGTGTGAAGCGGCTGGGATGAGGATCAGCACCTCCAAATCTGAGGCCATGGTTCTCAGCAGGAAACCGATGGATTGTCTACTCCAGGTAGGGAATGAGTCTTTACCCCAAGTGAAGGAGTTCAAGTATCTCGGGGTCTTGTTCTCGAGTGAGGGTAAAATGGAACGAGAGATGGGCCGGAGAATTGGAGCAGCGGGTGCGGTGTTGCAGTCGCTCTATCGCACCGTTGTGACGAAGAGAGAGCTGAGCCAGAAGGCAAAGCTCTCAATCTACCGGTCTATCTTCGTTCCTACTCTCACCTATGGTCATGAAGGGTGGGTCATGACCGAAAGAACGAGATCGCGGATACAAGCGGCGGAAATGAGTTTCCTCCGGAGGGTGGCTGGCATCTCCCTTAGGGATAGGGTGAGAAGTTCAGCCATTCGTGAGGGATTCGGAGTAGAGCCGCTGCTTCTTTGCGTAGAAAGGAGCCAGTTGAGGTGGTTCGGGCATCTAGTAAGGATGCCACCTGGCATCCCTAGGGAGGTGTTCCAGGCACGTCCAGCTGGGCGGAGGCCGCGGGGCAGACCTAGGACCAGGTGGAGGGATTATATCTCCACACTGGCCTGGGAACGCCTTGGAATCCCCCAGTCAGAGCTGGTTAATGTGGCCCGGGAAAGGGAAGTTTGGGATGCCCTGCTTGAACTGCTACCTCCGCGACCCGACCCCGGACAAAGCGGATGACGATGATGATGATGATGATGAGGTTCATTTTAAGTCAAATTACTCACAAAATTAAAACATGTTGCATGAACGTATGACAGCATTTTATCTTCAGATTGCATTCAGCCAGCGTGACCACACACACACGCACGCACTCCGACACACTTAATACAACACACACATTAACCAAAACACACTTACACACACACATTCACACAACATCTCCTCATGAGCACAGCTGTAAAAAAGGTCGTGGTTTGTCTTAGAAATCTTTTGAAATCTGGCCCCACCCCACAGCCATCGTAGACAGATGGCCATTCTCTGCCTCCTTCGCCGCGGGAGCTGTAGTCAGCTCAACTAAAGGTCCAAAAGAAGTCCCTCGCTAACACTGACTTTTTTCCCCATTGTGTTGAAGCACGGAACGATGCTGATCATCAGACAAATCACACAAAACCCTAGATTTGTGTGTAGGCAGAAGTGTCTCATACTATTGGCCTATTACTGGAGACAGTTCAATTTCTCACATTTGACAAGCCTAATCAAAACCTAAGTTCAGCGCCGTTATGTGTCATAAATGCCAGCAATAGCCTAAACAACACATTGCGATCCTGCTCTGCAGTGCCAGGCAGTTCCCGTATCCTCCTTTCCCTCCCCAAGATAATTTTAAGGTTGCTTAGCAACATCATCTGAAGGTGCTTTTTTTGCGGTTTACATGCCTCATGTTGCTATGGAATGTTTTGCAATATAGTGACTGTTATGCAATGGAAAGATGTTTTTTTTAACATAATTAACAAAGGTCTCCTTTTCTGTTAAGTTAAGATATCTACGCATGCCTATGGAGTATCTATTGTAGGGTAGACCTATAATTAAACTTGAGGTAATTTGAACAAGCTTGTGAATGTGAATTCAACCAACAATTCACAACTTAACCAATTCTCCTCTTTCTAAGTTACTAACCAGTGTCTTTGACACCTTGCATATTAGAGAATGTTCATAACAACAGCTGTTGATAATGGAAAGTTTTGGCAAAGCTGTCTTTTCTTACTTTCTGCATCACATGCCTTTGTGCTTTGGGCTCAGTCTCCCGTTCTGAGAAGACCTCATTGACTATCATGGGTTTACAGTTTTGCAGTTTCTAAAAAACAAACGATTTTGTAGTCTCTAATTTCTACATTTCTCTCTCTCTCTCTCTCTCTCTCTCTCTCTCTCTATCTCTCTCTCTCTCTCTCTCTCTCTCTCTCTCTCTCGCTCCCCGTATGTGTTGCGGGGTCTGTGTATCTAAGCTTTGTGTATCTAAGCTTTGCTTACCACATCAGCTATAATATATTTTAAAACGACAAGACAGTGGCGATAGTTTTTTCTCTCTCTAGCATGGTGTGAACAATAATAGAACCAATAAAGTTATTGAGTGCTGGCATTTATACTGGACTGCAGTTGGCTGGTACCCCATCCGAGCAGCTCATCGGACCAAACCATTAAATCCGTAAGGTTAAACACCTTTCATATGAGGGTAACATTATAAAATGATTGGATTTCATGACTGCTAAGCATGTTTACTTTACGGATTGGCACAATCGTTTAGGAAAGGTTCCGCAGACGGGATAGGCTTTTGTGCATTACTCAATGAGATGCGTTGCCAAAGAGGACGGACACCCCCATTGTGCGATTGGCAGCATCAAGCACAGCCTGCAATGGCGTTGTAGCGGTGTGGAGTGCGTGGTGTGGACCCTGACTTGTTTGTCAAAATAACCAACTGGCTTTGGGTTTAATGTACAAAAAAATATCGACCAAGACGGCAATCAAAGGCTGTATTAGGATGGATGTTCAAAGTTAACATTAAGCTTCTTCCGTGATTTTATTCTTGGATTATCTTGTTTATGTCAATCATTGCACGGAGCAATGAATGTAAGTCACTCTTTTGTTTTGTAGAATGTGGCAACCTCGCTGTGGTAATATTTACAACTTCTGCTTTTTATTTTGCTTACGCTTGAAGCATAGTGCAATCTGGTAAATGTTTTCTCTCTGAATTTGGAAAATAATATTAAAAGGTTTGAGTAAAAACATCACGTTAGCTGTCACTGTTCTGTGTAGTGCAGGTGCGCTTCTCGCTCGACGTATAGCCTATTCAAAATAAGGTTGTTGGCTACAGTTGCTGTTACATCGTTTATAACTCTATGCATCGTTTGTGGAAGTACAACACTAGTTATTTACTGATCTGTTTCTAATCATAACGTAAATATGGTTTTGCAGAAGATAAGAAAAGCTTTTTTGTTTGTTGTGTTATGATGAATATCAACAAAATTCAATTGCTTACTGTACAGGTCCGGCTTGTATGCTTTACATTTTAAACGTAAATGTAACAATCGCAATCGGCGTTTAGACGCATTATTTTTACATTCGTGGGGCTAAAACGATACTCTGTTCTAAGCCATTTTACATGCTACAAAAGCTCTTGACCTACTGATGGATGGTGTCGTTGTTTTTCAAACGTATAGTGCTTCTTCAACAATTGAACTGTAATCTGTTCGAATTTATTGAACCGTGTTCCAGGAATAACTGCTGAAGTCAGCAACATAAACGTTATGTGTCTGTTGGCACACTAATCCCACTATTCAAAATCTCTGTATGTCCTTATGCAAGAGCTGAGTGAACTGTCCGTTATCTCTCGAAATGATGTTGCAAAAAACCAAGAGCGGGGCGGTGGTTGAGGGTCAAAGCCTCCCTGAATACACACATGCACACACACACTCCCTACAGCTGCAGCATCACAGACCATAAACTAATACAATTTATATGGACATATGCTTTTTATAGTAGATTTCATTTCAAATGTTGGCATTGTGTCATAAAGTCTATGCTCTGATTTTTTCCCTGGACCCAGACAATACCAGCAATGATTCAAGCTCACTACAAAAGCATACTATACACTACAAAAACTTTTAACAGGCACTGTACTGTATGTACTGTACTGTACTGTACAAACAACATGCATTACTTTGTGTGAGCATATTATGAGAGCATACTTTAGAAATGATAAACACTGCTTTCATAATGCATGCATCCTTATCATCAAGACCAGAGAAGGCTGCCACGGTCCAATAGCCTCCAATGCACTTGTTCTATAGAGCTTTAATGTGCTACAGCAGCCTGTTGTGATTGCCTTGCCCTTCAAGTCTTTTTAATGGGGTTATTGGGTAATGTTAACGTTAATGGTTATCTCCCTTCCAGCCGGCATAAGCAGCACTGCGGCTAAAAGTCTTTCTCCATCATCGCTCCCTATTCTGCTGTTTAAAATCTGTCTGATCTCTGTCTTTTTCTCTGCCAGGTGTGGATGACCCCTAACCAAGTGTAACGTATAGCCTCGATCCGGGTTGAGGCAGCTCTCTACAGTAGGTCAAAACGAACAAGCGAGGCACTCTAGCGTAATGAGGTCCCGGGAATGCTGAGATTACCCTTCGTGTCTCTGTGGGAGCCATCATGCTGAAGACGGAGGCGTCGGGGGAGAGGACCACCCTCCGCAGCGCCTCCCCCCACCGCAACGCCTACCGCACCGAGTTCCAGGCACTGAAGAAGGCCTTCGACCAGCCCCGGGCGGAGGACGGGAAGGCCAAGCCCCAGGACAAGGAGCGGGTCAGGCAGCTGCGCGGGAGGCAGTATGGCGCCCACGTCAGCCGCATCAAGGACATGTTCATGCAGATGGGCACAGAGACGGCCAAGGCGTCGCGCCCGGACGACCCCTCGCCGCAGAAGATGGTCAAGCCCACCAACTTCGTCAACAAAGCGGACGGGTCGGTGATCAAGCTCCAGCACTCCGTGTCGGCCGAGCGTCTCGGCGGGGCGGGCGGGACCAAGTTCTCCGAAACCAGGAAGCTGTTTGAGCAGCACTCGCGGGACCAGTCCCAGTCGCCCGTCTACTCGTACGGCCGCGAAAAGAGGGGCTCCCACGAGCACCTGGACGACTGGCGGGGGGCGAGGTCCAACCGGGGCAGCACGGACTCCCTGGACTCGCTCTGCTCCCGGACGGAGGCGTCCTCGCCCACCGTCAGCCAGCTGAGCGCCGTCTTCGAGAACGTGGACCACCATGGCCACGGCGCACCCGCCAGGAAGCTCAGCGGGCGGGCCCTCTGCTCCCCGGAGGGCTCCCAGCGGCCCGGCGGGGACCTCAGCGAGGACGACTCCTCGCGTCACTCCCCCGTCCGCGCCCCCTACCGGAACAGGAAGTTCCCCGCCTCCTCGTCCTCGGAGGACCTCCTCAGCCCCAGCCCGCTGGGCGAGGGCGTGGAACTCAAGCCCGTCACGTTGGAGGAGGAACCCCAGGAAAGAGTGGAGAAGGCCAGGGAGGACGAGGAGCAAGGGGAGCGGGGTCGTGGAGCGGAGGTCGCCACCAGCAGGAACAATGGGCGGCAGGTCAATGGGTCATGCGAGGAGGACGAACACCCAGCAGAGTCCACCATAGAGGATGTTACAGTGTCCAAAACGCCACTATCTACCAAAGAGGACCTGGTTGAGGACGCCACCCCAGAGGCTCCAACCACCCCCGTCACACCAGACGCAGAAGCCCAGGAAGAGTCAAGTTCTCCTGGGTTAGAAAAGGTCTCGGCGGTCCCCAAAGAGAACCAGCAAGTGGAGGCGAACGACGATGAGTACTGCGGGAACGAGCGGGTGATTTTTAACGCGGATGGAGATGCCTGTTACCAGGGTTGGGGTGAGAGCTGCACCGACCCCGAGGATGACCTCTACGGGGACGAGGACGTTGTCTATGACCCTGGCTCCGAGCTCCGGGAGATTCCAGGGCTCCCCGAGGAAGAGAAGGAGGATATCCCTCCGAAAAGAAAGATCAACTTCAGCACTTCACCGATGAAGGTAAGAAATAATCACATGCTGTTTCCCAGTAAATACAGTGACTACTTTGAGCAAAACTTTAACATTGATATGTGACATGACCATTGGGTATGAATAGGCATGTTTTTTTAAGCTTGTTTGAATATTTGGGAATGTTTGTTTTTTTACAATAATTTTCGGATATTGAATGCTTAATTAGTTCTGACTCCAGTGGACTAATTATCCTGTATTTATGTCCTAATGAGCCGTTTCTACTCCACAGCCCATCTCTATCAGGCTACCCATTAGGTATATCTGGTTGTTTAACTGATTCGGTGTTCTCTACCAACATAACAATAACATTCCCTTTCATCATCCTAAGCCATCGCTATTTTGTGTGTGTGTGTGTGTGTGTGTGTGTGTGTGTGTGTGTGCATGTGTGTGCATGTGTGTGCATGTGCGTGTGTGTGTGTGTGGTCGTTGCAATGGACCTTGGGACATTTCCAGAGAGCATCTGTGCGTGTGCTCATCACACTGGCAAGGTGCCCGGTTGGTTTTCACACTAGATACCTTGATTGCGATTTCACCCTTCGTTTTCCGTTCTCCTGTCTTACATCACGGAACTTTTTTTTTAATTTTTTTTACGGGTAACAAATAAAATGGATAAGTGATTATGAATGGTGGTCAGATTATTCCTGGTATTCTGAGTTCCCTGGTTGCGTGATAGTGTCCTTGGTGGAACAGGGAGTGGGGAAAAAGGCTGTGCCACTACTTTCATCTCTTCTCTCGAGGGAGGGCTTGTAATTAGACCATTTTCTTTTGAAATATTTTCATATTGCCATTGGGATAATGCCCTCTCAATACCCACAGAACATTTCATGGCTCAAGGATTGTTTTTTTGAGGGATTGTTGTTTTTGCATCATTGTCCTTACAAATAGAGTATGTCATTGCTTTTTGCCATTTTATTTTTGCTATTTCGATATGTGCTACATATTTTAGGGTTGTTTATGGCCGATAGAATGGATTAGGAAGATTATAGAAAATATTTTTTGGCCTTTTATCATAAAGCTCCTTTCCAGCAAGAAGCTTACTGTGGTAAACACAATGCACAATGCAGCCGTACATCTGCTAATTGTTAGCAAACACTTTTTACTTTTAATATTCAATCATGAAATCACCAGAGATGGTTTTTGAAGAGCATTCATTGTGAACATCTGGTGCTGTTGTGTGTGTGTGTGTGTGTGTGTGTGTGTGTGTGTGTGTGTGTGTGTGTGTGTGTGTGTGTGTGTGTGTGTGTGTGTGTGTGTGTGTGTGTGTGTGTGTGTGTGTGTGTGGTAAGAGGGGTGTAGGCATTAGAGTTAACACAAACATTCCACAGGTTGAGAACGGATCCTATTAACATATTGTACTCAGGCAGAACAATTACCCCACTTATCTGAGAGGAGCGACGTGACATTGCTTTAACTAATCCTCACATTCTTACCAGATAAGCGTATATCTAATGCGGATATATAAGGTCTATCATAGGTATGTGACTTCATTCATCCCGAGGGAAATGTTGGTGTTAAAGCAGATACAGAATGTATGTATGTACAGACACATGAAGACTGAACACTAGTCAACAGAGGTGTGGATTAGAGTATCCATGTAAAAGTGTAAGGTTTACATAACCAGTCAGTAAGGAAATACAGATTAAAATATGATATATATATATATATATATATATATATATATATTCTGTAGTTAGATTATTGTTGTCCAAGTGTGTGTGTGTGTGTGTATATATATATATATATATATATACATACACACACACACACACACACACACACACACACACACACACACACAGACACTTGGACAACAATAATCTAACACTACAGAATATATATATATATATATATATATATATATATATACACACACACACACACACTTGGACAACAATAATCCATCTACAGAATGGTCAATATCCTTTTTTGATCGCGATGCAATGGACTATCTCTCTGTCTGCCTTAAGGATAATGATGTGTTTGCAGGACGTATTAAATTATAAGCCGATTCCTACAACCTCTTTAGTGTGAGAATGGTGAAGCGCTTTTTGTTTTTCCAGTACTCTACATAGTATAAAAACAAATAATACAGTCCTCTACAGTTTATATGGCAAAAGGGTGGGAAATATTATCACGCTTCTGTTTTTAGTTTTTTTTATCTCTGAATAGTCCTGATGCTCATTAATCGTATGGAATATTCCAGTGAGGCGGCACCCCCCGTCCCCCGTCCTCCCCCACACACACCCCTCCTTTCACCGCATATGGTAACAAACAGGGGTCTGTCTTTTGTTCCCTCTGGTAAGAGAGACAAAGCAATTTTTCCGCTGAGGCCTGGCCCTCCACACAGTGAACCCTACACGAGACTGGCTTGACCACCCCCCCACCCCCCCAGAGGGAGGAGACCACAAAGCAACGTGCTGAAGAAAACGTCGTCTGTTCGTCTTTGTTCTTCTTCTACGATTTATCACTTTCCTTAACTGCCTCTTTTTGAATATCCCTCCATTTTCTGTCTTTGGCACACCATAAATCAGTTTTTTGGTGGCGGTGACAGAAATAGCACTTGTGCATGCAGCTTGTGTCCTCCATACACAGTAAAGACACACACCTGTGTTTTCACCCTGTGAGCAGATATGTAGAGATTCACAGAGGAAGTGTGTGTACTGTGTGCGTGACTCGTAAACAAACAGTGCCTTGGCCTAGCTAGTCATACCAGGCTGCATTTTACAGCACATCGCCTATTCATCACAGATGACTTGCTTCTTCATCCATGGCGATAATCTGCGTCCACCCAGTCATCTGTAAGACCCTGCCCCAAGAGGGGGGACAGTGCTGGGCTGCTCGAGGGCAGACACAGCCTCTTCCGGCCTGGAGGGTCTGACCCAAAGGAAATCATTAGTTTCCCATGGACAATGCAGTCGCACCCGTCACGAGAGAAATTTGTAAAGAACAGTCGTAGAAAGCCAACCATGAAGCCATTTTTTTTTTTTACTTCATAAATTCTGCTATTCTTCTTCATCTCTCCTCCCATGGTCAGATGTGAATGGCGTTTATAGTGCTCTTAACTAAATTGATGCATGTCCGCTGGAGACATGGCAGTTGCCTACGCCTAGAGGTCTGGATTGCTTAATAGAATTAAGCAGATGTGTTGGACTGAAACACCGACTCAACGGCAAGGCGCTTTGGAAATCAGGCCTTCTCTTAACATTTCCGCTCGTTTCATGCTTTAGTTATTTAGTTGTTTTTTATTTTTTATTGTATTTTTTTAAAATTTATTCTCTCTTCCTGTCTTTGCAACGCGTATCAACGAGACATCTGGAGCTCAAAGCCATTATCATTATGATAAATAAAACCTGAAAAAAAACATGTAATCTTGTAAAATCTTTCTTTCCACTATGTCTGAGGCACTTTGAGGACATTGTTGTTGTACAAGCTGCTGTTTTTTATAGCAAGCTGTGTTTTAGCAACAACAACAACAACAACAACAAAAAGAGAAAATAAATCCTTTGCCTGAATGAACATGATGAGGAAGACTTGGATCTTGGCGATACTTTGAGCAGATCTTAATGAAAGGATGTAAGGTTGCCATAAGAGGATATGTCGTCATCTTGTCTGATTGAACCTCAGAGCTTAAGATTAGATCTCGCCGTCAGCCTCTGCTTGGTTGCAAAGCAGGGGGGTTTCACCCTGTAACATCGCACACAGAATGCTGTGTACATTCAAGGGAATCTCATAGATATATAGCATGTACTCTATGAAGCAGAGGAGCAGAGATAGAGAGAAGACATGACCACCGAGGCTTGAAATGACAGATAACGCAAATGCCACCTCCCACTCTCTCCTTCTCTCTCTCTCTCTCTCTCTCTCCATCTCTATAGACTTGTCACATTTTTACCAACTGAGATACAGTATATCTCTGGGAGATGGAGGCTCATTTGGATGTTCTGGATAATTACAACCACACCATGCTGCTGCTTTTGAACGCGTTTAACTCATTGCATGCGGTTGCCTAGCATTTTGTATTTATTTATAAATACCCCTGCTATGCCATGTTTGTTGTTTACACAATAAAGACCCCTTTGACATCCATGCGATTTCCCTCGCATAACATCCTAATCTGAAATTTTCACCCAACATTTCATTCGCTGACTCAAATGAAATGGCGCGTGTCCAGGCAAACCCTTTTCCAACTGACAGCAAATTTTTTTTGGTTTAGGATTATGTTCACTGTAGGTCACTGTGTTTCATTGGCTTATGTTTCATGTTCAACAGTCATACTCATATTCAAAATACTGACAAGGATGTTACTTACTTGGGTTAAAATTGCCTTTCTACTCTGTAACTGTGGGGTGTTACTGCTCAGACCTAGTTCCCAGCTGTTTTTCTTTATATTTTCGGCTCAAACTTTCATTTGCATGTGTTGCCTGACTAGTCTTTTCTTTTTAGCTCTCTCTCTCTATCTCTATCTGAAGTACAGAAATAGCCAGCGTTCTGAAATGCCCAAGAACCAACAGTGACACACCAACATTACATTTGAACTCGCTGGAAAAAACAAAATCACAGACACACCAGATGTTAATATACTTTTCCCCTCTCCTCAGGCAAACTCCGTTGTTTCCGCCGCACATCACCCCTCGTGGTCGTCAAGGCCGGCTCACGCGGCTGTCAAACCCCTAATTATGCAATCAGAGACGGTCTCTAACGAGATGGAACAGAGCTTGATGGGGAGGGAGAGGTTTAACGATGGAAGCCACTGCACCACATTGGGGTGTGTACTGGGCTGGCACACTGCTAGCACGAGTCACAGATGGACGAACAGACAGACAGACAGACAGACAGACAGACAGACAGACAGACAGACAGACAGACACTACATATAGCACAGCTGACCCTTCTTTTGAATCGTATCTGGCTCTTTTTCCTCCACCCACCCTCTGTGGTTTGTTAATCTTATAGCTTCATCAAAAAGTGGTTAGGGTTATCAGTCAGACTCACTTTGACCTGTAGCTACTGCTAGCTATATGCTTCTCAGATGTTAACGCGCCATGTTTAAAAGGGAAAATATTTTAGTGGTCCCCAAGTCCAGGCCTAGCCATCATGTGTGTTGATGAACGGGTACAGTAACAGTATAATAATTCATTTTATTTAGTTTTTAGCGCTTTTCTCGAGACTCAAATCGCTTTACACAAATTAGTCGCCATTAATTACACAAAACGAACAACGAATGGACCGACAGCTATCAAACACAATACTCAGTCCGAGTGATACCACGGCAGCCAATTTGCACCAGACCCAACATATTACGACAGACTTGCTCACACTCATAGGACACACAGACTGACTCCAGGTGAATTGGCAGTGACTGGTCAGGGCACTGGTAGGAGAATGTAGCATGTTTTTTGATGGTGGGAGGAAACCGGAGTACCCGGAGGAAACCCACACAAACACAGGGAGAACATGCAAACTCCACGCAGAAAGGCCATTGGGTCAGGTGGGGTTTGAACCCAGGACCTTCTTGCTGTGAGGCACCAGTGCTAACCACTGATCCACCATGCTGTATATTAGCATTTAAGTGTAAACCTCAGGGTGAAACTGCTATATTATATTGGATCTCATTGATAACAAACACCTTCCTCATGTATTATATAAAGGCAAAGACACTAACACAATTACCAATGGACTTAACGGTACAGAAATAAGTTCAGGTTTTGGTTGTCCACCAGTCTGACACAAGCCGTCATGTGAAAGACTCATGGTTCCTGTGCAGAAAGTGGTGTCAGCGAGCTGCGAGGGGAACTGAAATTCCCTCTGCATCCCCCCCGACACACACGCACACACACACACACACACACACACACACACACACACACACACACACACACACACACACACACACACACACACACCCCCATAACACTCTCTCACGATAGACTCCAGTGGCAAAGTATCATTTTTTTTCTTTTTTTCATTAAGGTCTGTGTCAAGATTAAGCGAGGTTCGACTTGTGTTTGTATCTCTGTCACTGAATTATTAATGCCGTGTGGTGTTTTGGTTTGCTTGTTTTCGGTGTCACCCGATCTTCCCGGGTGGCTGCGTTTTTTCAGGACAGAGGAAAGGAGAGACGGGGCCTGCGGCTTGTTCTGAGGCCAGTCTTTGCCACGCAGCGGTCCATGATCCTCCCGTCACCCCCTGTGTCTGGTCCCCTTCTGATGACATCATCAAAGCGGTGCCTGCTGCGATTTCTGTTTCTGTGTTTTAGTGCTACACGTTGCTGACAGGCTTCCACTGCGTTGTGCTGACCGTATCGTTTCCTCCGGCCAGTCCCCTCCTGATGACATCATCAGAGCGGTGCCTGCTGCCGTTGCGTCTGTGTTTTAGTGCTACACGATGTTGGATCCCAGACCTTGCACAATGACAAGCTTCCACCGCGTTGTGCTGAGCTGATCGTTTCCTCTGGCAAGTCCCCTCCTGATGACATCATCAGAGTGGGGCTGTCTGTTTGGTGATTTGTTGTTTTAGTGGTAAACAATGTGACAGGCTTCCACTGCGTTGTGCCGAGCCTATTACTTCCTCCGTCCAGTCCCCTCTTGATGACATCGTCAGAGCGCTGCCTAGTGCCTACTGTAGTTGCGTTGTTGGTTTTATGGTACACATTGTTTCAGTGTTGTGACAGTGTTTAACTGCATTGTGCTGAGCAAACAGTCAACCTACAGTATGCGCTCTTGCTTTATTGTTTGTGTCAGGTAAATCATAATTCAGTACTATGGAAGTAATTTTAAAAATCTTTTTGCCAACAACATTTTTCTCTAGAGAAAACAGTAGGGGCACAAAAGTATTTCTTCACTTGCAACACAGCAGAGGTCCATGCAAAGTCATCTCCAGCAGCTAATGAATCACATTGCTCTGCTGGTGGGTACAGCGAGTGCTTTATAGTTGGAGCTGTTGCTGCAGACCAAGAGGCTTTGTCTGACGTTTCCTACACACCCTCCCACTGCATTGTCCCGTTCCATAAAGGAAGCTGTTGTTGAGGACGTCCAGTGTGAGATGGTTTACAACTCATTAAACCTTTCCTGTCCTTAGAGATGTCTCTCTGTCTCTCTCTCTCTTTCTGTCTCTGCCACTCTCCGTTTTGCTCTATTTCTCTCGCTCTTCTCACGCTCTCTCTCTCTCTCTCTCTCTCTCTCTCTCTCTCTCTCTCTCTCTCTCTCTCCCTCTCGTTCTCTCTCTCTCTCGTCCTCTCACTCTCACTCTCACTCTCTCTCTCTCTCCCTCTCGTTCTCTCTCTCTCTCGTCCTCTCTCTCTCTCTCTCTCTCTCTCTCTCTCTCTCTCTCTCTCTCTCTCTCTCTCTCTCTCTCTCTCTCTCTCTCTCTCTCTCTCTCTCTCTCTCTCTCTCTCTCTCTCTCTCTCTCTCTCTCTCTCTCTCTCTCTCTCTCTCTCTCTCTCTCTCTCATCTCGTCTGTACCAGTGGGTTGCTTATTGGCAGAAGTCTTGGAGCCCGGTGGTGTTGTGCCATAAACAGCGTATTGAAAAGCATTCTTAGGCAGATTAGCTGCCTACGGAGTAAGCATTTTGCGCTACGAGAAAAAAAAACTTGCTTTGCTAAAACACGACAATTAAAAAGAACAGACTTTTCTAATTGAAATAGTCGGTGTTACACTAGCCCATTTATGCCTATGTTTTAAAAAAAACGGACGGCTTTTAGCTTGATTGTCAGATTTGTTTAGGGTCTACGTGTGTGTGTTTGCTATGAATGCAGGTCACGCCAATCCCAGCCCACCTTATGCAAAGTGTGTCTGGCTGCAAAGCTGCAGCGCAAACCGCTGACTCATCAGAGTGTGGTTACACACTGCACGGTCCTCGGACGCCAAAGTCATTTTGGACTTCAGGCAGAGAGCCCGCTGAGGCTCTCACCTGGGCTGGAGACACGTCCTGGGAGTTTTACACTGCACTGATACTGATCCTTATCCCTGCACGCCACTGCCATTTATTCTCTCTATTTATCTCTCTCTCTCACTCACTCACTCACTCAATTCAATGTCAAGGCTTTATTGGCATGCCTGTACAATAGAAGACAATATTGCCAAAGCAGTTTACAAAACTCACTCACTCACTCCCTCACTCACTCACTCACTCACTCACTCACTCACTCCCTGTAATTTATTTTCTCTTCCTCTCCCTCTCCAATCAGCAGGTCCTCCAAACTTCTTTGTCTCCCAGAGACTCTCCTCCACATCTGTCAGCTCTAATAATAAAGTGGTGTGTGTGTGTGTGTGTGTATGAGAGAGAGAGAGAGAGAGAGAGAGAGAGAGAGAGAGAGAGAGAGAGAGAGAGAGAGAGAGAGAGAGAGAGAGAGAGAGAGAGAGAGAGAGACAGGTAGATGAATGCCAATGAGGTGAGCCATTCCTGCAGAGCAGAAAGTTCCCGTGTGTGTGTGTGTGTGTGTGTGTGTGCGCGCGCGCCCGCACGCACGCACCTGCCACAGTCAGCAGCAGACTTCTCGTGGGACGCCAGCGAGGCCGCTCTGGGCACAGTCTGTCTAGGCAGCGGTGTGTGTGTGTGTGTGTGTGTGTGTGTGTGTGTGTGTGTGTCGGCCTGGCCGCTGTGGGGCCTTTTACACACGCTCAGCGGGGGCTCGGCCCAGGCCCAGGTCCAGGCTGGGTCCTGCTGCGCCATCTTTACTCACCGCGCTGGTCGGTTGCTGTCTGTCTGGTGGGCTCACTCTCTGCTCTGTTTTCTCCTTCAATAAGCCGTCACTTTCTTGCTCTGTTTTCTCTACATCCGACCTGCTCCTATATTCTCCTTCAATCCCCCTCTCTGCTCCCTTTTCTCCTTCTCCTCTCCTCTCTGCTCTGTCCCTCCTGTCCTTTCTTGCTCTCTCCTCCCCCTCGGTCCCTCCTGTCCTCTTGTATTCCCTCTCTCCTCTCCTCTCCTCTCCTCTCCTCTCCTCGGTCCTCCTGTCCTTTCCTCTCCTCTCCTCCCCCTCGGTCCCTCCTGTCCTCTTGTATTCCCTCTCTCCTCTCCTCCCCTCGGTCCCTCCTGTCCTCTCCTTGTATTCCTCCTCTCCTCTCCTCTCCTCCCCCTCGGTCCCTCCTGTCCTCTCCTTGTATTCCTCCTCTCCTCCCCCCTCGTTCCCTCCTCTCCTCTCCTCTCCTCTCCTCGGTCCCTCCTGTCTTCTCCTTGTATTCCCTCTCTCCTCTCCTCTCCTCCCTCCTGTCCTCTCCTTGTATTCCTCTTCTCCTCCCCCCTCGTTCCCTCCTCTCCTCCTCGCTCCTCTCCTCGGTCCCTCCTGTCTTCTCCTTGTATTCCCTCTCTCCTCTCCTCCCCCTCGGTCCCTCCTGTCCTCTCCTTGTATTCCTCTTCTCCTCCCCCCTCCTCCCTCCTCTCCTCTCCTCCCCCTCGGTTCCTGCTGTCCTCTCCTTGTATTCCTCCTCTCCTCCCCCCTCGTTCCCTCCTCCCCTCTCCTCTCCTCACCCTCGGTCCCTCCTGTCTTCTCCTTGTATTCCCTCGCTCCTCTCCTCCCCCCTCGGGCCCTCCTGTCCTCTCGTATTCCCCCTCTCCTCTCCTCTCCTCTCCTCCCTAGGTCCCCTGGGTTAATCCTGAGCCTAGGGCCCTGCAGTGGAGACCTCCTCAGACATGATTTGGCTGAAAGGGCAGTGCGCCAGGGACACTGCCGCCGGAGATGAACACTGAGCCGCCTCAGCCACCAAGCCGCTGACACACACACACGCACACACACACACACACACACACACACACACACACACACACACACACACACACACACACACACACACACAGATAAAGAGGCGCGTCAGCCACCAAGCTACGGACACACACACAAACACATACTCACACACACACACGGGTCGGCCGAGTACACACACACACACACACACACACACAGATAAAGAGGCGCGTCAGCCACCAAGCTACGGACACACACACACACACACACAGATAGAGAGAGACTCTCGGCAAATAGCAGAGGAGGATGGGATGGATGTCAAACAGCAGACACGCTCAGGTCTGAATCGGAGCATTCGTTGGCCGCTGAAAAAAAATGAGTCTATTCTTGGCTTATGAAAAATGTATTTTAAGAGCAGAGTGCCTCTATATGTCAAGGGATCCTTCTCTTCCTGCACTTTTGAATTGGACAGACATTTCATCACTTATCTGGTCACCTGGACCGTTTCAGAATTAGAAGTCACGGGTTGTCCAGGAGAGACTGCATACTTTATGCCAGAGTGTGTGCATGCTAATTGATCTGAGCATTGTTGATGGCAGCAGTGATGGAGAATGTGTGTGTGTGTGTGTGTGTGTGTGTGTGTGGTGTGTGGGGGGGGTAAATGATCATTAGAACCAACAAAGAAGTCACTATCTTTGACAGAGGGAGTGAGTGTGTGTTTGTCTTTACGTGTGTGTTAGTGCGTCGGTGTGTGTATGTTTGTACGTACGTCTGTATGTTGAACCAGCAAACAATGGATAACAAATGTCTTACTAAGGCAGGGTTAAAGAGGGAGTTTGTTCAACTTGCTGGATTTGCCTGAGCCACTAAATTCAAAGTACTTTGTGTCGAGCTGTCTATCAATTACATGTATTTAATGAAATCCCGGTTGATGTGAAGAGCCGACGAAGGTTGGTGTGCTGTCGGTGTTTCTGGTTGTCTGCTATGGCTGTGTTCCATCCTCCCTGATGGGAGGAACAGCCCAGAATGGATCCTGTACCCATCGCCAAGGTTACAGAGAGACAGACGTAACAGAACACCCCCCCCCCCTCCCTCTGTCGTTTAACTCATTATTGCTCTCTTCTGGAATCCCTACAGTTGCTCTCGCTCTCTTTTTTTCTCTCTCTCTCTGTCTCTATCTCTGTGTCTCTCTCTCTCTCTCACCGCTTCTCTCTCTCTCTTTTTCTCACACTCGCTTTCTCTCTGTCTTTGCCTATGTCGCTCTCTCTGTTTCTCTCTCATCCTCTCTCTGTTTCTCTCTCATCCTCTCTCTGTTTCTCTCTGTGTTTGCCTATCTCTCTCTCTCTCTCTCTCTCTCTCTCTCTCTCTATCTCACTCTCTTTCTCTCTATCTCACTCTCTTTCTCTCTGTCTGCCTATGTCTCTTTCTCAGTCTCTCTGTACGATTCTATGACCTTCTTCTCCATCCCATCTCCTGCTGCTTGTTCCTCCTCTCTCCTGATCGCTCTCCTCCCATCTCTCTCTCTCTCTCTTTTTCCACTCTCTGCTCCTCCCTTTCCCTCTCTCCTTCTCTTCCTCTTTTTGTTGTCCACTAATACATGTCTTCTTATTCCTCTTCTCTTTTCCTGGACTCTTCTTCTCCTTTATCACAATCACTCTTTCTTGTCTCTGTCTTTCTCCCTCTCTCTCTCCTACCCTTTCTTTTCATGCAGGTCCTATCTGTATATTTTTATCTCTGTCTTTTTCTACTCATTATCTCTCGCGCGCGCTCTCTCTCTCTCTCTCTCTCTCTTTCTTTTCTTTCTTTCTCTCCCTTCTCTCTCTTTTCTCTCCCCCTATCTCTAAGGCCTTCTGATTAATGTGTTTCGTTGCAGTAGAGTAGGACAGCAAAGAATCAATTAGCCCATATAGTACCAGGGTCAGCACGTGTGTGTGTGTGTGTGTGTGTGTGTGTGTGTGTGTGTGTGTGTGTGTGTGTGTGTGTGTGTGTGTGTGTGTGTGTGTGTGTGTGTGTGTGTGTGTGTGTGTGTGTGTGTGTGCGGATGAGATAGGGAGGTCTGGTGGGTATGCGTGTGTGAGTTGTGTCCATGCGTTAATAATTTATGACTGTTGATCACACTGAATGATTGATGACAGGGAGGTCACAGTTGGAGCACGCATGGAAATAAGGTTCGTGGTTTTAGGGGTGTGCCATGATATAGCCCAGTTAGCGAGACAATCCCCCGTGTGTGTGTGTAAGTGTGTGTGTGTGTGTGTGTGTGTGTGTGTGTGTGTGTGTGTGGTCACAGAACCCATCAACACCATTGGAAGTTCGACCTAATGAATCCTCTTTAATTTGCTTAGCTTTACATTATTCAACGATCCTGGGCCAGCGATCGTTGTGGTTTTCTGGACCAAATTACAGCGCATGCAACCTTTTGTTTTCAGACATATTAAAAACAAAAGCCTCACGGATGAATAGCTACGGGAAGGAGCAGTGATTTTCTTTGGGTTTTAATTGGCCCTGACCCACAGGGTATTGTGGGGGGTCTGCTGTGCGTAAAGACAAAAAAAATTTATTCGGTTGCTCTGACAAAAGTGCTCTTCACCGACGAGTGAGAGGGAGGAACAATTTGCAATTGCAAATTGACGTTGGATATATGTTAATGAGAGGAGTGCAACCTTCATCATCCTCCCTCTTGTGAAGTTCCTCGTTAAGAACGAGCACGAGACGATGCGGCCATGAAGGCCTGAGGAAAGTGTCACCTACAGCTACACGCAGCGTGTGTAGTGTTTGTGATTTACCAGGTCACGTCAGAAGGACATAATCCATGTGTGTCACTGCCCTAACTGTTAATGTTGTGCCTTTAGAAGTTCTATTATGCTGTCATTCTAAAACCATTCGTCTTCCGTGAGGTTAACCTTTCACCTTTCGCCCGGTACTCTCTAGCCGTGACACTGCGCGTCCTCGGTCACCGTGGTAACCGTGGGTTGACTTGTCACCCCCCCCCCCCAGGTGTTCAACACGTACTCCAACGAGGACTACGACCGTCGGAACGAGGAGGTGGACCCCGTGGCGTCGTCGGCCGAGTACGAGCTGGAGAAGAGGGTGGAGAAGCTAGAGCTGTTCCCCGTGGAGCTGGAGAAAGGTGGGTGGGTAGGAGCTGGAGAAGAGGGTGGAGAAGCTGGAGCTGTTCCCCGTGGAGCTGGAGAAAGGTGGGTGGGCAGCCGGGCACTCCTCCTCTTCCTCCTCCTGAATCCCACAGACCGCCGGTCTATCTTGGGTCCGAGGGAGTGGGCGGGCATGGCGCCCTTCCTCCCAAATCACACCTGTCGTTGGTCGTCATGGCCACTGTGTTCCGAGAGATTGGGCGTTCCGTTCAGGGCGCTCCTTCTCCCAAATCCTGTCAGTCTGCACGGCCTGTGTGTCCGAGGGGATTTTAATGAATGCCGTCCAGAAATGACTGTCAAAATATTATTTTATCCAACATCATTTCAATCCACTTAATATTACTACGTCGACCTAAACATCACATAACTCTGGGTCATGGAAACAGTCTTTCAAAAGGCTCCATGCTGTCTTTGTATAGATAGAATCCAAGTCTACTCTCGGTTAGCGTTTTATCTGTTTTTGTTTCTTTACTATGAAGAGATCATGATGTGATGCCTCCTTCTTCTCTCCTCCTGTCCTTGGTGGAGTGGCTATCGTTCTGTGTCGTTCCAGAGGCCTGGGATAGCATCCTACATAGGAGCTACTGTACTGCTCCCTGCTTTATATAACCTCTGAATCCTGCTAAAAGATACTTGGCAAATTATCCCCTGCTTTATATAACCTCTGAATCCTGCTAAAAGATACTTGGCAAATTATTTATATCTCCAAAGGAGATGTGTTGTATAGTAGGACAGGGAATTTCGCGCTTTGTGTGTGTGTGTGCCTTTCTGTGAGAGGTGCGTGCGTGCGCGCGCGCGCGTGCGTGCGTGCGTGCGTGCGTGCGTGTGTGTGCGCGTGCGCGTGTGTGTGTGCTCTTTGGGAACTTATCTCTCCATTAATAAATCGATGATCCGACTGTATCCTTGGTCACTCAGTCCCATCCAAGCATCCCAGAGACCCTGTGGTAAGCCCCTGAGGGAGGAGGCTCACACACACACCACACAATCAATACGGCCAGTATAAATACGGAAGAGAGATGTGGTTTTTATAGCACGGCCTTGCCACCTTTTGACAAAATACACACACACACACACAGAACTTTGTGTTAAATATATGTTGTCAGACTATTTCTGGAGTGTTATTGGGTTTCCATTGTTTGGTATTGACCCCCTTGTGTGTTTGTTTGTTTGTGTGTGTGTGTGCGTGTGCGTGTGCGTGTGTGTGTGCGTGTGTGTGTGTGTGTGTGTGTGTGTGTGTGTGTGCGTGTGCGTGTGTGTGTGCAGACGAGGACGGCCTGGGCATCAGCATCATCGGGATGGGAGTGGGAGCTGACGCGGGTTTGGAGAAGCTGGGCATCTTTGTCAAGACCGTCATAGAGGGAGGGGCCGCAGAGAGAGACGACAGGTAAGAACCACCACCCTCCCTTTCTCTCTCTCTCTCTCTTCTGTCTCTCTCTTTCTCTCACTCTCCCTCTCTTTTTCTCTTAATTTTTCTCATTCTCTTTGCCTTTCTGGCTGTATGTCTATCTATCTTATAGCCATTGTTTTTTTGCGTACACACACAGACACACACACGTTAACATGACTCGCGCACTCACACCGTACACACAGGCCCCAGGTCTGCAGTCTGGTCCCTCCCTGCTTGACATGCTCTGGGTGGTGCCAGGCCGATTTAGCAGCAGGGGTTTGGGATCAGAGCCAGCAGGGTAGCTGCATTCCCTAACGCGCAGTGAAGGCTCCCGGATGATATCACTCACACACACACACCGTGGTCGGTGTGTGTGTGTGTGTGTGTGTGTGTCTGTCTGTCTGTCTGTCTGTCTGTCTGTCTGTCTGTGTGTGTGTGTGTGTGTGTGTGTGTGTGTGTGTGTGTGTGTGTGTGTGTGTGTGTGTGTGTGTGTGTGTGTGTGTGTGTGTGTGTGTGTGTGTGTGTGTGTGTGTGTGTGTGTGTGTGTGTGTGCGTGCGTGCGTGCGTGCGTGCATGTAAGAAAGGTGTACTTTTGGGAGAGAAGTTATAGCTGCTAAACCGGATTTACATCTTTTCTTTTAATGGGCCTGCAGGGAGCTAGAATTCCTTGAACGGTTGGATTCCTTTTCATGCCACATACGTTTTTTTTCTTCCTCCCATTTCACGAGAGATTTTGAAGTTCTTAACGTTGGATATTATCTCATATTCTAGTCTGGAGGCCAGGCAGCGTCACTATGTTCCCCTCACCAGACTGTGTAGACGACGTCTTTACCCAGGGAGTGTCGAAACCTCACAACATCAAAGGATGGAATGCTAATTCTGATCATAGTAATCCCAGCTTTTTAAGACCGCTGTTAGTTACTGTATAAACGTGAATGACGAAAAGCATGTCCGTCTCCCGCCTGCCTGCTGGGATGTTAGCGGATCAACCTGCTCGTGTGTGTGTGTGTGTCTGTGTGTGTGTGTGTGTGTGTGTGTGTGTGTGTGTGTGTGTGTGTGTGTGTGTGTGTGTGTGTGTGTGTGCGTGCTGACAGCTCCGTGTGTGTGTGCTGTGTCTAAATATTCAGCTGCCTCTGTGTCAAGCACACAGTATTTTCTTGTGTGTCTGTCTGTTGGTCTGGCTGTCAGTCTGTTTTCCTCTCTCTCTCTCTCTTTCTCTCTCTCTCTCTCTCTCTACATCTGTCCCAGACTACCAAATAACATGATCTCTCTCTCTCTCTCTACTTCTCTCACTGACTACCTAATAACAAGATCTCTCTCTCTCTCTATCTCTCTCTCTCTGCCTATGTGTCTTTTTCTCTCTTTTCCTGTCGGCCTGTCACTCCGTATGCCTCTGTCTGTCTGTCTGTCTGTCTGTCCAGCTGTCTTTCTGACTTGTTTGCTGTCTGGCTGACTGGCTGGTTTACTGGTTGTGTTGGCTTCCTGGCTGGCTGGTGTGCGGGCTGGCTGGCTGGTTTACTGGTTGTTTTGGCTGGATGTCTGGCTGGCTGGTTTACTGGTTGTGTTGGCTTCCTGGCTGGCTGGTGTGCGGGCTGGCTGGCTGGTTTACTGGTTGTACTGGCTGGATGTCTGGCTGGTTGGTTTACTGGTTGTGTTGACTTACTGGCTGGCTGGTGTGCGGGCTGGCTGGCTGGTTTACTGGTTGTACTGGCTGGATGTCTGGCTTGCTGATTTGCTGGCTGTCTGGCTGGGGTTCCTTCCTAAACACATTGACATTTTATTCAAGGTCTTATCTCCACTAAAATGACTGACCCGGTTTTGAGAGCTGCACCCAAACACACAGGAGAGCTCCCTGTGCAGAATCCTTATTTCCTGTAGGAGTGTTTTGGTGGCACGCCGAGGTGATTTTTCCTTGTCAGTGTCAAAGATGCGCTCCTCTGTTACACAATTCAGGGTGTTCATAAAACAAAAACCAAAAAAAACGAGTTGGGAGGAATTTAGGTAATAAATCAAAATGTCACTTTTCATGATGTTATCCGAGTTCTCTAGCCCAACCACTTGTTTAATTCACACTTTACCTGGAAATGAGCAGACCCCCTATTCACTCCTGTCTCCTCCGGAGCCATTTCACACAACGCTCGTGATTCCTTTTGGAGGAGTTCTCCCGTGCACTTTTCACGAGGAAAACGATAGAAGATTAGAAGACTTTGGGAGTAGGATGACAACTACAGACAATGCACACAGAAACACACACAAAGAGAGAGACACAGAAGCACACACAAAGACAAAAACACACAAACGCACACAAAGAGAGAGACACACAGACGTACACAAAGAGAGAGACACACAAACACACACGAAGAAAGAGACACACAGACGGACAAAGACAAACACGTATGCACACAGAGAGGTGCATGCACACACAGAATCTTAAACCGCCATCTTGCATCTTGAGAGAAGCCAGTTGAGAGATGAGCTGTTGTAGGAGGGGAGAAGGTACGGGTGCCAACACTGTGATATCCATCCCATCATTACCTCTCTGGCTGCACTCCGAGGGCTGCTTTGAGCTCTGACACAAGCACACACAAGCACACACAAGCACACACACGCACACACACTCACACACACACACACACACACACACACACACACACGCACACCCTCAGACACAAACACACACACACACGCACGCGCGCGCGCGCACACACCCACACCCTCAGACACGCACATACAGGATGGAGGATTATGCTGCAGTGTGTGTGTGTGTGTGTGTGTGTGTGTGTGTGTGTGTGTGTGTGTGTGTGTGTGTGTGTGTGTGTGTGTGTGTGTGTGTGTGTGTGTGTCAATACACGTGTACCTGCAGGACATTTGTGTGAATGTGTCACCACGTGTGTATGTATGTTTGTCTGCATCTGTCCCCTGTCAGCGAGCCAGAGTGACAGGCGGAAGGTCGGGAGTCTGTGAAGGTCGGATTGACTGCGCTGCCATGACAACAGACCGATAAGACAGCAGGTTGCGAGCGCTCCAGCTTCGTGGCATATGACACATCTCGATATGTCCGATTGACAGACAGAGTGGGTGCGCTTCAGTATGATGAAATTACCGCGGCGACTACAGCCGCGCGTTGACTGTGTTGACAGTCGCGCGAGATACCGAGGCCACAGACTGAGTTCCACCTCTGAGTAATGTTATTACGTGCACTTTGTAATCAATAAGCCTATTTTACGGGCTACTAGCAGTGTCGAAAGCTCATATTATAAATAATTATATTTTCATGCTTTATGCAGCAAATTCTAAATGTATGGATTCATGTGCAGATTCTGTTTCATAAGAATGGAGGTTTTTTTTTAAGGACAGGAACTCGGATGACCTCGTATCCCGTCTCGACCAATAGCAGTAGGTTGCCGTGCCGACAGTCCTCAAGCCAATCGGCTGCAGCTGTTGTCCTCGTTAGCCTTCCTAGTGATTTTCTCTGACTGCTTTTCTTGCTGTCGGTTGGTGGGGCAGTAGCCCGACACACTTTAGGAAAGAGGTGACTCATCATTCAATGGTTTGCCACTGAGCTGTCCGCGACTGTCACTGTCGTAAAAGAGAAAAAGACTCGACACTAAAATGTTAATTTGTCACTTACACAACTTTTTGTATGTTTTATTCCTGTCTTCATCGAGCATATCCTCACAGTATCCAATCGTGGTTCCAATTGTATTAGTTAATTTTTATAATAATTAGACATTATTATGTGGACTGATAAATCTGATATTTTGTGATAGACCATAGAATATATTGACTGATATATTGTTTGTTGTTGTTTGTGTTTGTAGGATCAAGGTGAATGACCAGATAGTGGAGGTGGATGGCACCAGCCTGGTGGGCGTGACCCAGAGCTTTGCAGCCTCCGTCCTCAGGAACACACAGGGAGTGGTCAGGTAAGAACAGACGCCCATATATGGACTTTCCATCTCGTTCTCGGACCAAACAGAGGATTTGACCTCCATAGCAACGCGGAACCTTACAGCACTAGTCAGTTCCTTCCTTGATATTTTGAACTTTGTCATTTCACAGAAAACATCATTATTATCAATCGTACTTTATCCATTACTGTGTACTGATTCATACTTTATACCTTCAAAGATCATGTGTTAGCACAGGGGACAGTGTTTGCTAATATTAGGCTGTTTTGTTCTGTGTCTGTATCTGTGGTCTGTTTCATTGGGTCTGCCCCAGACAGGCTCCTAACTATCGCTGGGGTAGAAGTTAGACTCATGATGCTGTATTCGATTGAGCCTTAAAGCTATGTATAAGCTCCAGGCTCTAACTGGCTTTTAAACATCCAAGGCAATGTTGGTCTCCATAGTAATGCGTTTTTATTTAGTTCTTTTTCCCCAACCAACCTTAAAAGTAAACACTTTTTTTTTTACGGAGACAATCCTACCAAGCACACCTGGCCACAGTTCGGTATCTAGGCTATCCTATTGGCCAGCTGCCGTCATTACAGTAGCGCCACGCTGCGCCTGTGAAAACCGGCAGGACCCCCGGACTCATTTCCATATTTCCAACAACGCCGGTATGAGGAGGTAGAGGATGTGAGGCATTGTGAACAGAGACTTCACCCCCCCCCCCCCCCCTGTGTGAGCGTCGAGGCCGCCCCGTAGGGGGGCTGGTGTGTCCTGCCAGAAACAGCCCTGAGACCAGACTATAGACTATCACAGCACGGTGGACAGGATGAGGCTTCAAGCACACTGACAGTACAGTCGGCTCGGCTCAGCAGCTCTCACTTTCTCTCACTTTCTCTCTCTCTCTCTCTCTCACTTTCTCTCTCTCTCTCTCTCTCTCTCTCTCTCTCTCTCTCACACTGTCTCTCTCACACTTTCCTATCTCTTGCTCTCTCTCTCTCTCTCTCTCTCTCTCTCTCTCTCTCTCATTCTTTACTGGCTAAGTCCTCTCTCTCTCTTTCTGTCTTTCTTTCTCTTTCTCTCTCTCTCTCTCTCTCTCACTCTTTCTCTCTCTCTTTCTATTTCTGTCTCCCAATACTTGCCATCTCTCTCTCATCCTCTCGTTAAAGTACATCTTGCTCTCTACCTCCCTGTATCTTTCACCATCTTTCTATCACCCTCTCTGTGGTCTCAGATCTCCCGCTCTGTCTCTCTCTCTCTCTCTCTCTCTCTCTCTCTCTCTCTCTCTCTCTCTCTCTCTCTCTCTCTCTCTCTCTCTCTCTCTCTCGTTATCGCTCTCCCTCTATATCTCCCTCTTCTCACCATCACATACCCTTTCTCTCTCTCACCCTCTCTATCTTATTGGAATGGAATTTACTTCCCCAAGGGAAATTATAACACCATCATTTGGCCATCATGCAATATTAAAACAAACAAATGTAATAATAATAAAATAAACACACCCTATGAAAAACATACTAAAACCGATTACATTTGACAGATGGCGTTGGTGGTGAAGTGAGTTTGGAGTAAACGTTTGGTCGGGAAGCGTTCTCTGTTTGGTACTGTGTGTATGTAGACTCAAGTCTCCTTTGGTTCAGTGCTCCAGGGGGGAGATCTGCTTTAGGGAGGGAGCTGGTTGAAAACAGGCGTCTCGCTTGTGAAAGAGTCTCTAGTAGACTGTTAAGGATGTCGATGGATGCTTTGGCTCAATGCTAAATGTTCAGTGATTTTGCTCTTTTGTCTGTTTATCGGTGCCGAGTTTCAATAGGGGCCTCCAATCAATCATAAGAAAACTCACAGTAGAATTCCATTGACTTCTCCCTCCCCCTCATCTGTCTCTCTCTCTCTCTCTCCTTCACTATCAATCTTTCTGTCTCTGTTAGTTTTCTTTCACTCCAATAAATCCTTCTCTCTCTCTTTCTCTTTCTCGCTCTCTCTCTCTCTCTCTCTCTCTCTCTCTCTCTCTCTCTCTCTCTCTCTCTCTCTCTCTCTCTCTCTCTCTCTCTCTCTCTATCTATCTCTCTCCTCCTGGAGCTTTTACCGCTGGCTGTCCCAGATTTGCCATTTTCACTATATTTAACCTGGTCTTCATTCAGGTCACAAAGCCCTCTAGTGACGGTTCACTCTTTTCAATCCTTCCTCCTTTCCTCGCCAAAGAGGTTCTGGCACACATGGAAGGGTCACAGAAAGGTAATCTATTGGGAAAGTGCCTCTCTAAACAATTTCACTTTTTTATTATTAAAATATAGCATGTACGCTAGCATTACACTCCTTTTAAAAGTATATTTCTAGGCAAAAGGCCAATGTTATGCATTGAGTTTGATTTTCGAGATCAATGGAATATTATAAATCGTCTTCTCCTTCCCTATGATGAAGTAAAGTCCACTTTCTGCATGCCGTTTAAATCCCACTCGGTCCCCAGTGCGGTAAGAAGCCAGGCGGACCTCCCTCCCCACCCTCCACCCCCCTACTGTGCCACTAAGGGCTGTCTCCAGGTCAGCCACTCTTTGGCCCCACCCCCCTCACCCCCTCGTCTTCTGACGAAGAGCGTTTGAGCCGAGCCGGGGTCGTGCCGAGGCTCCCTCGCTCAGACGTTGCGTCCCATGTGGATCAAAAGCCTCTCTGCTGGAGCGGAATTCCACATCATCATAATCATCATCATCATCATCATCGTCTGAAGTAGCTACGCCGTCGAACTCCCCTGATGAGGCCTTGTGTGAAGTGAGCCTCCCTGCTGATGAAGAGACGTGTGGGCCCTCTGAGTACGAGGGACTTTGACTCACCTAATAATAACGTTGTCCGGTTGTCATTTCCCTGCCTCTTCCTCGTCGCCTTTCAAACCCCCTCTCACTTTCACACTCTTCCCGGTCCTCTTCCTCTCACCCGCCATCCTCTTCCTCTCCAGTGGCTCCCCTGTGTGTTTTGATGTTGCAGTAGTACAGGGAGGGCGGGAGGGAGGGGAGGGGAGGGGAGGGAGGATAGGCAGGGATGATGCTGCGTGCCAATGCCTGATGTGCACACTCCTGCCTCTAGCCCTGCTCGACATTAGTGACGTTAGAGTGTCAGAGCTGCCAGCCCCACACCGCCTCTCTCCTCTGCCGCTGTCTGCCAGCCCCACACCACCTCTCTCCTCTGCCGGGGCCTGCCTGCCGATCTCACTGTACAGACTGGCACACTGGAAACAAAATGTCTCCATGTATCTTTTCATTTCAAAACAGAAACATGACAGAAGTTAAATAGCAGCAAAAGCATTTTAACAGCGCATTTTGAAACAAAAACATGACAGAAGTTAAAGAGCAGCAAATGCATTTTTTCTTATCAGCACCACAACGAAAACGGAACAAAAATAGATTGTTTATACTTTGATTTCCCTATGTTTACTTAATACTTAATAATTTACTTAATACATTTTTTTTCTACACTTTTTTTTTGTCTATTTCTGAATCAACCGAGCAGCCCGCTATGATGCGGGGCATCGAGTGTGTTCTGATTGGTCCCTTTGCAGGTTTATGATTGGTCCGTGGCTATGTTCGCAGGTCTGTGATTGGTCCGTGGCTCTGTTTGCAGGTTTGTGATTGGCCGAGAGCGGCCGGGCCAGACGAGCGAGGTGGCCACGCTGATCCAGCAGACGTTGGAGCAGGAGAGGAGGCAGAGGGAGCTGCTGGAGCAGCAGTATGCCCAGTACGACGCCGACGATGACGAGGTACGCAAACCTGCTAGTCACACTGTGTGTGTGTCTGTGTGTCTGTGTGTCTGTCTGTGTGTGTGTGTGTGTGTGTGTGTCTAGTGTGTGTGTGTGTGTCTCTGTGTGTGTGTGTGTGTGTCTCTGTGTGTGTGTGTGTGTGTGTGTGTGTGTGTGTGTGTGTGTGTGTGTGTGTGTGTGTGTGTGTGTGTGTGTGTGTGTGTGTGTGTGTGTGTGTGTAAGTCTGTGTCTGTGTGTGTGTGTGTGTGTGTCTCTGTGTGTGTGTGTGTGTGTGTGTGTGTGTGTGTGTGTGTGTGTGTGTGTGTGTGTGTGTGTGTGTGTGTGTGTGTGTGTGTGTGTGTGTGTGTGTGTGTGTGTGTGTGTGTGTGTGTGTGTGTGTGTGTGTGTGTGTGTGTGTGTGTGTCTGTGTGTGTGTGTGTGTGTGTGTGTGTGTGTGTGTGTGTGTGTGTGTGTGTGTGTGTGTGTGTGTGTGTGTGTGTGTGTGTCTGTGTGTGTGTCTGTGTGTGTGTGTGTTCAAGAGTATACATAACTGCCCTGAGGTGCCCCTTCTCTTGCTTCAAACATTAGACTTTTCAACAAAGGCAGAGGTGCATTTCTCAGTGTAGGGCCTTGGATGTAAGGGAGTTACAGACGAATTAGAGCACCTCCTTACATGTATATTTCAAAAGAAACAATACTCTTTACTCTGAGCTATATACTTCAAAGTAAATACTTGTAACAAGTATCAAAGAACGTACTCACAGCTTTTGAATTATTCACGAAGGACTGGTGAGGTTGTGTAATGAACTGACTCTTTTACCGATCAAAGAAAAACGTGCTCATTCACGAGATGGTGTGCTGCTTGGACGTTGTCCTCTCCTGCCAGTGACTTGGAATCCTGCATCGTCATTAACTTCACGTAGCCGCCTTCGGCCTGTAGAAATGTGACTAAGAGAGGGAGATAAAGAGGGGTGAGGGAGACGGATGGAAAAAGCTGGATGGAGAGCGAGAGGGTGAGAAAGCGAGGGAAGTGAGGGAAGGTGAGAAGGAGAGGCTGCAGGCGGAGGACATGATGACAGGAGTGCTGGAGAGCAAAGAAATATTGCTTTCTCCTTCTCAAGCTGTACCCTTAGAGCGTCTTATCTAAACCACCAGTCACCGAGCTTAGAGCTAAGCATCTCGCGCAGTGTGTGTGTGTGTGTGTGTGTGTGTGTGTGTGTGTGTGTGTGTGTGTGTGTGTTTGCGCACGTAGAGTATAGATGTCTGCCCTGAGGTACCCTCTTTCTAACCCTCTCCTACAGAAACACAATACTAACAATAATATCACAATGCCCACATCCAGACACAAAGTTGCGTTTTGTGTAATACACACACACACACACACACATGGACACACACACACACCACACACACGCACACACACACATGGACACACACACACCTTCTCCGTCTCTCCCTCCTTTCTCATCTTATCTAGAGCTCTGGTGAAGCCTGCGGTTAGCTGTGTGTGATCCAGGCACAGGTAGAGTCTTGGAGTCTTCCCTAGAGGCCAGGGAAACACATTACAATCACTAGCATCACCCAGCCCCCCCACCGTCCTCACATTCCCGTCCCCATGACGATCCCAGTCCAGAATCCTCGGCTGTGGAATTAAACTGAATTCGTTGTGGACTTTTCCTCGTTTCACGTGGGGAATTGCTTTTGAATGTGCGTTTTGTGGATGTCAAAAGGCACCTTATACATTTGCATGAGGATTTTTTTTTTACTGCATGAATCCATAAATATTAAATGTTATAATACGTCAAAGACAAACTTGAGATCAGATACCCTCTGGAATAACAAAACATCAATAACTTCCCACGTAACTGCTTCCTTTGTAACTCATTATGAAACGATAAGAATGATCTACGGAGCAATAAAAGAGCTCATGAATATTAATGCCTCTCTAAATATTAAGAAGGGGTTCTCGCCACTGGGGAGGCGTTTCCTGCTTAAGTGAATGTGGGATTGTAGGGGAGGACAGCTGGTGAGCTGGTGGTGGTGCCGGGCCTCCTCCAGAGATGAGGCCGAGACTGGGCTATAAGCTAATTAGCGCTTAGCTGATGGATGAAACACCGGGCGGAATACACGCGCGTGTGGGTGGAAGCATGCATGAACACACGCAAACATACACAGATCTTATCTGCTTGCACGCGTGCGTGCGTGCGTGCGTGCGTGTGTGTGTGCGTGTGTGTGTGTGTGTGTGTGTGTGTGTGTGTGTGCGTGTGTGTGTGTTTCTGTGTGTGTAAACATGAGTGAACACACACAAACATACACATATCTTATTGACTTACATAGAACAAAATGCATTCACCCAGGGATGTGACACTATCATTTGGTTTCGTTCTAAAAATGAACCTGGAACACGAGAATAAACAGTCAAATAGATCGGATGCCCTCGTCCTCTCAACATGCAAAATAGGACTTGAAAATCATGAATGCATGTGATGCACGTATATCATGTGCAAATGGGTTCTCATTGCCCCCCCCCTCCTCACGCGTTCACTGTGATCAACCGTTCTCCTAAACAAGCGTTTGATATAGAACCTCGCTGCCATGGCAACAGGCAAGCCCATTATGGAAATGGTCTTCCGGCCGTGATGCATGGAAACAAATTAGGCCAGAGTACCTCTGTATCACTGGATGCAGGAGGAAGACCAAGGGGGAGCTGGCGGAAACTGAAACAAAGGAAAGATGAAAAGAGAAGAGAGGGTAGCACAACAGACCAAGAGTCAAGAGTCAGAGAGAGATTGAGAGGAATTGACGTTAACAAGAAAGGGTGATTTGGGGAATGAGCTAGATGGAGAGGGAGCTAGATGGAGAGGGGTATCTGTTTGTAGGGTGAGTCTGGCTGTGAGGCCTGCTGACCCATTCATGAAGGCTGAATAGTAGTACACGAGCTTTAAACTGTGGAGCTGAATGGTAATACGAAAGCTTTAAACTGTAGCAGAGCTGAAAGGTAATACATATATTTATACTGTAAAGCTGAATGATAATACATTAGCTTTATACTGTAGAGCTGACAGGTAATACATATATTTATACTGTAGTGCTGAATGGTAATACATGAGCTTTATAATGTAGCAGAGCTGAATGGTAATACATGAGCTTTATACTAGAGCTGAATGGTAATACATGAGCTTTATACTGTAGCAGAACTGGATGGTAATACATGAGCTTTATACTGTAGCAGAGCTGAATGATAATACATGAGCTTTACACTGTAGCAGAGCTGAATGATAATGCATGAGCTTCACACTGTAGAACCGAATGGTAATACATGAGCTTTATGCTGTAGAGCTGAATGGTAATGCATGAGCTTTATACTGTAGCAGAACTGAATGGTAATACATATATGTATACTGTAGCAGAGCTGAATGATAATACATTAGCTTTATACTGTAGCAGAGCTGAATGGTAATACATGAGTTTTTAACTGTAAAACTGAATGATAATACAGGAACTTTATATTGTAGAACTGGCCCTGGCACCAAACAGTGACACGCTGGATAACCACCAGCTGCAATTATTGATTACTGTACACTCTCTTTCCCTTTCTTTCTTTCCCTTTCTTTCTTTCTCTCTCATTCTGTTTTTTCTTTCCATCCATTCTTTTCCATGGATGTGCATGTTACTTTGACAGTTAAAGCAGATCAATAAAATAGTCTAAAAATATAAAAACACAATAAAATACAATATGTGTGTGCTCCTGTTTGAAACCGCTGTGATGTTTCCGTCAGACGGGAGAGTACGCTACGGACGAGGAAGAGGAGGCCGGACACGCCCTGAAAGGCGGGGAGAAGAACATTGAGGTGTTCGATTTGCCGGAAAGCGACGATATCTCTCCGCCGGAGTTGGACGCCAACAAACTCTTCCAGAAGTTCAGAGAGGTGTGTTGTCCTACGAGATGTGCTCTTTTTCTGCCGTTCCACCATTAGGCCTGCTGAGTGGTTGTACTGGTCCCTAGGGGAACGTTTCCCAATAACATGGTTCGTTTAATAACAAACCGACCTCAACACCCATAGCGGAGATCTGCAGCGTTTTCTTACATATATAAGTAGGTTTCACTATAACATGGTTCGTTTACTAACAAACCGACCTCAACACCCATAGCGGAGATCTGCAGCGTTTTCTTACATATATCCTACAGATAAGTAGGTTTCACTATAACATGGTTCGTTTAATAATAATAATAATAATAATAATAATAATACATTGAATTTATAAGGCGCCTTTCAAGGCACTCAAGGTCGCCGTACAGTAATATAAAAAACAGTTCTCATAAAAATAAGAAAAATAAATAAATAAATAAAATAAAATAAGATCAAAATAAGTAGTATACAATTAAAAAGGCATTGGAGCCTGCAATCAAGCATTAAAAAGCATCACGTGGGACAGTAAGCCAGCCTAAACAAATGGGTTTTGATGGGTTTGGAAACATTGAGATTTTTGATGTCAGGGGGGAGGGAGTTCCATAGACGTGGGGCGGAGCAGCTGAAGGCTCGCGATCCCATGGTGGACAGACGAATTAGGGGGACGATCAGGTTGATGGAGGAGGTAGATCTGAGGGACCGGGTGGGAGTGTTAATATGAATGAGGTCAGACAGGTATGGAGGGGCTAGATTGTGGATGGCCTTGAATGTATGGAGGAGGATTTTGAAATTTATTCTGTATTTGATGGGAAGCCAGTGGAGTTGGAACAGAACGGGGGTGATGTGACAGATGGCAGGGGTTTTGGTGATGATGCGTGCGGCAGCGTTCTGGACTAATTGCAGTTTATGGAGGCATTTGTGGGGGAGACCGAAGAGGAGGGAATTGCAATAGTCCAAGCGGGAAGTGACAAGAGAGTGTACCAGGACTGCAGTGGTGTTGGGAGTGAGTGAAGGGCGTAGGCGGTTGATGTTTCGGAGGTGGAAGTAGGCGGACCGGATGGTGTTGTTGATGTGGGTGTGAAATGATAGGGTGCTGTCGGGGGACAACACCCAGACTCTTAACCTGGGGGAGGGGGAAACCGAGGAGTTACCGATGGTGAGGGAAAAACGGGGAGTTTGCTCTCTGAGGACTACCTCTGCTTTATTATCGTTTAATTTGAGGAAGTTTTATGGTGAACCAGGATTTGATTTCCTGTAGGCAGGCACAGAGGGAGGAGGGTGGGAAGGTGGAAGAGGGTCTCTGGGTGTCGTCCGCGTAACAGTGGAAATGGATATTGTGTTTGCGGAAGATCAGACCAAGTGGAAGGAGGTAGATGATGAATAGGATGGGCCAAGGACGGAGCCCTGGGGAAAACACGATGAAAGGGGGGGAGGAGTGGGATGTGAATGATTTTAATTGAATGAACTGAGTGCGGCCAGATAGATAGGAGTGGAACCAGTCTAAGGGTGTGTGTGATAGTCCAATGGAGGCTAGTCTGTCGAGGAGAATGGAGTGGGAAATGGTGTCGAAGGCCGCGCTCAGATTGAGGAGAATGAGAATGGATAGTAGTCCAGAATCAGCTGCCATCAGGAGGTCATTAGTGATTTTTATGAGGGCTCTGTGACAAAGTTGGAACTGTTCATATAGATTGTTACTGGAGAGGTGAGCCTGAATTTGTAATGATACTGTCTTTTCCAGGATTTTTGAGAGAAATGGCAGGTTGGAGATGGGACGAAGGTTATTTGCAATGTTTTGGGTCTAAACCAGGCTTCTTTATTAGTAGGCGGCGGATTTGAAAGAAAGTGGGACAGAACCAGGGTGAGGGAGGAATGAATGATGGCTGTTATCAAGGGTAACAGGGAGGGAGAGGAGGCTATAACCAGGGAGGATGGCAGGGGGTCAAGTTGGCAGGAGGATGGCTTGGAGGTCCGAATGAGTTTGGCTAGACGTGGAGAGGGGAGTTGGAAGCAGGAGAGACTCAAAGAGCGGACAAAAGAGGACCAGATGTGTGAGGGGTCAGTTGTTGGTGGATGGTGGCTATTTTGGAGTTGAAACATGACATCAGGGAGTTGCAATGCTCATTGAGTAAAAGTGTGGGGGGAAGGAATCAGGGGGCGTAGACCAATGAGAACAGGGCCCTGGAGTTCCCAGCACCCGCAGTGATTTTATCGGTGAAATATTGGGTTTTGGCTGAGGAGAGGGCGTCTTTGTAATGAAGGATATGTGCATGGTGCATCTGTTTGTGTATGGTGAGTCCGGTTTTCCTGAAAAGCCGCTCCAGCTGACGTCCTTTGGCTTTCAGCAGATGTAAGTGAGGGGAGAACCAGGGGGCAGAGTGGGGGAATGAGACAGTCTGAGTTTTGAGGGGCGCAAGTGTGTCCAGTAGGGTTTGGAGACTGTCGTTGTAATGACAGGCGAGCTGATCCGGGGTGAATGGGGGTTGATGATCGTCAATGCCTTTTGTGAGATCGGCCATATTGCGGAAGGACATGATACGTGATTGTTTGGTTTTGGATAGCGTAAAATTTTAATTAAATGAAACAAGCATGTGATCAGAGATGGGGAGATCAACAGCAGAACCGTTTAGAGGAGTGACACCAGAGCAACAGACCAAGTCCAAAATATGACCTTTAGAATGTGTAGGGAAATCAATAGATTGTTGGAGACCAAAACTGTCCAGGCAAGAGATAAAGTCCTTAGTGAGGGTAAGATTGGTGTTGTCCATGTGAATATTAAAATCACCTGTCAGAATGATGTTGGATGAGAGTGAGCAGATGTGGGTGAGAAGTGTATTGAATTCGTCAATAAAGTCCTTGTTTGGTTTGGGTGGGCGGTAAATATTTACTAAAACAGTGGGAGTAGGTCCATTTAATTGTAGAGCTAAAGACTCGAACGCATGGGACACTGGCATTGTAACAGATGTAACCTTAAAAGTTTCGCGGTGAATTATTGCGAGGCCTCCTCCTCGGCCTGTAAGACGTTTACTAACAAACCGACCTCAACACCCATAGCGGAGATCTGCAGCGTTTTCTTACATATATCCTACAGATAAGTAGGTTTCACTATAACATGGTTCGTTTACTAACAAACCGACCTCAACACCCATAGCGGACATGTGCAGTATGTTCTTACAAATATCCTACAGATAAGTAGGTTTCACTATAACATGGTTCTTTACTTATTATGTTCTTACATATATCCTACAGATAAGTAGGTTTCACTATAACATGGTTTGTTTACTAACAAACCGACCTCAACACCCATAGCGGACATGTGCAGTATGTTCTTACATATATCCTACAGATAAGTAGGTTTCACTATAACATGGTTCGTTTACTAACAAACCGACTTCAACACCCATAGCGGACATGTGCAGTATGTTCTTACATATATCCTACAGATAAGTAGGTTTCACTATAACATGGTTCGTTTACTAACAAACCGACCTCAACACCCATAGCGGACATGTGCAGTATGTTCTTACATATATCCTACAGATAAGTAGGTTTCACTATAACATGGTTCGTTTACTAACAAACCGACCTCAACACCCATAGCGGACATGTGCAGTATGTTCTTACATATATCCTACAGATAAGTAGGTTTCACTATAACATGGTTCGTTTACTAACAAACCGACCTCAACACCCATAGCGGACATGTGCAGTATGTTCCATATATCCTACAGATAAGTAGGTTTCACTATAACATGGTTCGTTTACTAACAAACCGACCTCAACACCCATAGCGGACATGTGCAGTATGTTCTTACATATATCCTACAGATAAGCAGGTTTCACGGGCACAGGCCTCCAGATTGCTGCTATTCTCTTATTAGAATTATAATAAGTTATTATTATAATTGCTGCTATTCTCTTATTAGAATTATAATAAGTTATTATTATAATTGCTGCTATTCTCTCTTATTCTCTTATTACCTCCTGTCCTTCATGGTTTCACTTGGTTTGGTGTAAAACTAGTTTGGTTTCTATTTGTGGTCCCACTGTGACCCCTTTTCCACCAGCACAAACCTAGTCCCAATCCCAGCCGATCCTAGAACTGGATCAGGATTAGGGACTGGCTCCGAACCGGCCCTTGAACTGCCTTGGTGGAAAAGGGGTATGTGTTTCTCTCATTTGGTCCTGCTACCCAACGAAGCACTTCCAATAATGGAAGTAACGTTTGCATGATTTGACAGTTGGCTGACTAGGGTACGTGCGCCCCCCAGACCCGCAGCGCGTTACGCTCCTCAGGCAGCAAAGCACCGCCTAATACTAATCGAGGGCTAATGTTGGCATGGGGACATTTTGGTCTGCCTGCCCGGCTGCCACTTGCACACTGACGTTTTCAACAAATAGCTCCAGCTGCACTGCGGTGCCCAGGATATTGAGGGGGAAAATAATGTAATCCCTGCAGTCCTTAACCCTCCCTCTGCTCTCTCCCTCTCCCTCACTTCTCTATCTACCTCTCTCTCTCTCTCTCTCTCTCTCTCTCTCTCTGTCTCTCTCTCTCTCTCTCTCCCTCTCTCTCCCTCCCTCCCTCAGCTCTCTCTCTCTCTCTCTCTCCCTCAGTCTTTTGACTAGCATGTTTTCATGCTATGTTAACTATTTGTCAACCCTTTTGTTTCTACTTTCAACCATCTTGCTTTAAAGAAGCCTCTTTTGTACTTGTCTAGGAACTTTTTAACAACTCTTTAAAAGATACCTGTTCTGTCAGGCCTATGATTGCACTGTCCAAACCGATTTGTACTGTTCTTAATCTGATTATTTATCTCCTACTTCTTTTTAATTGTCACTATACTACTTATTTTTGTATCATCATAATGCTTTCTTGTATGTTATAGTGTCCTTGTGTTTCTAGAAAGGCACTCTTAGATAAAAGTTATTATTATTATTATTATTATTATTATGGTTGACTCCCTCCTTTCTATGATCTAGTTTTGCTGATACTGTTCTTTCATCTCGTTCCTACAATCATCCCTATAATCTCTATCAGGTTCTCCATCTTGTCTCCCAACCTCCTCCATCTCTTCCTCTATCCTCTTCTCCATCTCCATCTTCTCCATCTCTTCCTCTATCCTCTTCTCCATCTCTCCATTTGTCCTTTTCCTCCATCTCTCTCTTCTTCATCTCTTCCTCTATCCTCTTCTCTTCTTACTTATTTCCATTGCCCTCCTCATCTCTGAATCCTTTTTTCTCTTTGTCGCTCCCACTCATCCTCCAATCTTTATCTATGTGTGTGTCAGTGTGTGTGTGTGTGTGTGTGTGTGTGTGTGTGTGTGTGTGTGTGTGTGTGTGTGTGTGTGTGTGTGTGTGTGTGTGTGTGTGTGTGTGTGTGTGTGTGTGTGTGTGTGTGTGTGTGTGTGTGCTATATCTCAGAGCTGTCAGGCAGGCCGCGGTTCCTCCCGCCTCAGTTTATCGACAGGGTTTCAGCCTAAGTAGCCAGGCTGCGCAGCCAAGCGTTAGATTGCCTGACTCTCCTCCTCTCCTCCTCTTCCTCTTCCTCTGTTCTTCTCTGACAGCTCCAGATCAAGCACACGGTCACGGAGGCTGAGATTCAGAAGCTCAAAAACAAGGTAAGAGCTTTGGCCTGATAGCATGCTAGTCCCTGCTAAATAAATGACAGCATGGGTTTCAGAGTATTTCCTTAAATATAAATATCTGTGTGGAAGCTAACATTTACAGATTAGGAGGTATCCCAAATCTCGCCACAGTTTTGGGAAGTTGTGCAAAGTTCTTTAGCAAATCGATTACAACTTAAAGTCCTATTCTATCATAGTTCCATGTTGATGATAAACATGTTTTTCACAATTTATTAACATGCTGATAAAATTGTAATAAAAAATAATTTTTTATTAATCTTCCTCAGAGACTTTTTTAACACAAAGCATGTTGTTTGAGACTGGTGTAGGAGGCAGCCTTTGAATAAAATGGTAATAGTTGCTCAAATCTTCAGTTAGATTTCTGGAGTCTTTTGGTTGTATACTCTCCAGCACTGCTGTCTCTCACTGCTTCATCACAGGGGTCCTTTGACGGACTCAGTCCGTTCGGTGAGTCAGTGAATAAAGTGAGAACGGCGCGCAAGCACGCCCAGAACAGAAGTTTCTGATTAACTCAGAACAGGAGGAAATGTTGTGTGTACTATTGTAGTTTATCATTTTTATCCGTAGTCATTAAATGGCTGTAATTAATGAATGCATTTTCATTACCTAATTCATCAGAAAGGTCTTTAAGCTGTCCTTGACAACAATGTTATTTCTTAATTGATGAATGTCTTAAGGTTTGGGTGGACCACTTAATAGTAATAGGGTGTGAATTACAGTCCTAATCATAGTTATTGTGGCTTTGCCTGTGTGCATGGTGTGTGTTTTTTGTGTATGTGTATATATCTATATATGAGCGTGCACATACACATTGGACAAACTCTTTGCATCTCTACTCTAACGCTTCCCCTCTCTCCACCTATACTACTACCCTCAGTTAGCGTCTGTGGAGAGGGAGAAGCAGAGGTGGGAGAAGGAGAAGTTCCAGCTGAAGGCCAGCATCGAGGAGAACAAGGAGAGGATGCTGAAGCTGGAGAGCTACTGGATCGAGGCCCAGACGCTGTGCCACACGGTCAACGAACACCTCAAGGAGGCCCAGACACAGTACCAGACCCTGGAGAAGAAATACAACAAGGCCAAGAAACTCATCAAGGACTTCCAGCAGAGGTGAGGCCAAGAACTGGTTTATGCTAAGATAGGCTAGGCTAGGCTAGGCTAGGCTACGCTTGGCTACCAAACAGGGAAGAATTTAGAACTTCCAGCAGAGGTGAGGCCAAGACCAGGTTATGCTAAACTAAGCTAAGCTAGGCTATGCTAGACTGCCAATGGAGAAGCATTTAAGACTTCAAGCAGAAGTGAGGCCAAGACCAGGTTATGCTATGCTAGGCTAGGCTATGCTAAGCTACCAATGGGGAAACATTTAGGACTTCCAGCAGAGGTCGTAGCCCAGAGGTGTTTCTGCCATTTTAATCCATTCTAGTCAGGTTTAGTCCAGCAATATAACACAGTGTGGATTAATACCCATCTGTAAATGTGTTTTATATCTACTGTAGGCTATTCTATGAAACATTTCACTTAGTTAAAGCCAACCATTAAAAGTAAAATTTCTTCAATTAGAGGTTCATCATGATTGTTTTAATCCTGCAGTTTTTTTTGTCCTAACGGTAACAAAAATATTACCAAATGAACTCCACTCCACTAAAGCGGTTGTCTTCTCTGAGTGGCACTCAGCAGAAGCCTCTTTGTTTTATTAGAAACGATGAGTTGAGCTGGATGAGGGTCAGGTGGCCCCTGTAGTGGTCTCTCCTCTGCCTCTCAGCCCAAAAGAGTAGATTACCTCGGGTGTTCCAACCAAAACCGCAGTACCTCCCTCCCGTTCTCCCTCCCTTCCTCCCTTTAAGCCTCCCTCCCTCCCTTTCTCCCTCCCTCCCTTTCTCCCTCCCTCCGTTCCTCCCGTTCTCCCTCCCTCCCTCCCTCCCTCCCTCCCTCCCTCCCTCCCTTCCTTCTGTTCTCTCTCCCTCCCTCCCTCCCACCCTCCCTTCCTCCCAGAACAGCTCTAATGGCCTGTGCCCTTGAAGTGACATTGCTCACAGCCCAAACAAGCTTTCCATGTCAATACAGTGTTATTACCACAGCTCAATGTAAAGCCTGGCAGGCCTTATTTTACATCATTGATCTACGCAGCAGTTTGCTTTACTTCTTCTCTCGTTTCATAACTCTCCATTATTTTGTATCGTTGATCTAACTTACACTGCAGTTCCTTTGACTTCTCTCGTTTCATGACATTTCATCGGAATTTGGTTGGTTGGCTCCTTTACCAACCACAAGTGTTAGTGGTTTCCTGGAGTCAGTATGTATGTGATCTAGTTTACAGGCAGGTGTGTGTGTGTGTGTGCGTGCGTGCATTCGTGCGTGCGTTCGTGCGTGTGTCTGTGTGTCTCCAAGTCTGTAGAACTGGGGGGGAAAGGGGGGTGAACCCCCCTGTAAGGACAGAGGAGGCAGAGTGAAGTGAGTGGTAGTGACAGTCAGCCACAGCCCTGCCTCTGTTGAGTGGACAGGGCAACGCGCAGGGACAGGGCAACGCGCAGGGACAGGGTAACGCGCAGGGACAGGGCAACGCGCAGGGACAGGGCAACGCGCAGGGACAGGGCAACGCGCAGGGACAGGGCAACGCGCAGGGACAGGGCAACGCGCAGGGACAGGGCAACGCTCCAATCAAACACACAGATACCGCATGTACAGACTAATATAGACTCCAAGTTCAAAGAATAAGAAAAAAAAACGATACAAGAACCAACAACTGAGAGTGAACGATCTTTATGTGTCTAAGGCTAATGCTTTGCTGACCTCTGACCCCTCTTGTGCCTACAGGGAGGTGGAGTTTGCCCAGAAGGAGGACACGGAGCGGCAGAGGCTGGAGGACGCCGAGAAGGCTCACCTGGCTGAGATCCAGGGGCTCCAAGTCAGGGTGACTCCCCGTGCCCTGAACGCACTCTACCATACAGCCCATAGGGGAACCTCCGTGCCCTAAACACACTCTACCATACAGCCCATAGGGGAACCTCCGTGCCCTGAACACACTCTACCATACAGCCCATAGGGGAACCTCCGTGCCCTAAACACACTCTACCATACAGCCCATAGGGGAACCTCTGTGCCCTAAACACACTCTACCATACAGCCCATAGGGGAACCTCCGTGCCCTAAACACACTCTACCATACAGCCCATAGGGGAACCTCTGTGCCCTAAACACACTCTACCTGACAACCTTCCCGATTTTCCCAGGAGACACGATTTTCATTCACAATGCTCTATCAAAACGATTTTTTTGTATAGAGAACCGCTGTTGTTTGGAAATCCTCCTGATTTTGTAGGTTTCAAGGTTGGCAAGTATGGGGTCGTACCAGAAGAGGGGGCTATAGAGCAGTGATTTGTCTGCTGGTGTGTGAGACGAATCGAGCACACCCATTCCCTTATATGTATACTAAAGTAATGTCAAATGTCATGTACTCCTTTTAAATGGCTTTTTACTCTTTCTAGACTGGTAGCCAGCTGCGCCCTGCTATTATTGATCTCCTCTTTACAGTACGAGCTTGACCAGAGCTCCCTCTTTGTTCAATTCTCATTACAATCTCCTCAATGTCAATACTCGATTGGCACCTGTCCTTTCTTATAAACGCAGAAAAGTAAATCCCTCTGAACAAATTGTCTCCGGGCCAGATTGCCACCCTGGAGTCGGAGCTGGTGCAGCTGATGAAGCAGAACGGCATCCAGGTCAATAACAACAACAACAGTGCCGAGAGGCTGAACGCCGGCCAGCAGAGTCCTGCCAAAGGTCAGGTCAGAGGTCAGTGGCTTGGGGGAGGGAAGAGGGGGGGAGATGGTGTCGCGGGGTCACGAGGTCACGTCCAGGGATGAGTCCTGTAGTTTTAATAAGCCACTGTAGTCAGACGACCATTCGTTTCAACCCTCCCTTTTATTTCCATCAGCTTCATAAGAGCATGCGTTTCATTCGAGTGCCAGCAACATCCATTGTGACTGCTAAATACTGCTGACCATTGGGAATGTTACAGGGAGCATCGTTTGTTTGAAACAGACCAAATTTTTTGGTGTTTCCATTCCTTTCTCAGTTTCCAACTGCATCAAATATATGTTTGTCTTTTCAAGATCGTGGGTTAGGACGATTGTGGTTATTTGCTAAAGAGGGGTCAAAGTGTCACCACAGACCCCACCAGTGCTGGCACACACACACACACACACACACACACTCACATGCGCGCGCGCTGTCATATGTTGTTCTTGTGAAGGGCATTTCGAGAGAGAGAGAGAGAGAGAGAGAGAGATCTACCCTTGGGTTGAACCCTGCATGCTAATGATTTCCCTCTTCCATTTCCTCTCCTTTTTCGATGACCACCCCGAATAAAACAATTTCATGTTTTTGACCCCCAGTTCATCATAGAATCCAGTAAACAGAAGACAAACCACGTGTATCTGTCTGGTTTCTTTGTCCCTGTTTTTTCTCCCTGGCCGTTCTCACTCATCCTTCGCTGTCTATTTAAATGGGCCGCAGTGGGCACAAAGTTGCCATGTCTGTCTTAAATGAGCCGCAGTGGACACAAAGTTGCCATGTCTGTGCTCCAGAATGGATCTCAAAAGCAGACAGGCCCCACTGTGCCAGCCACAGTGATCTAGATTCAAGCTGACGGAATGGGGCACTTCAGTAGGGAATGCCAGATAGACTACAGAGAAAGATTTGGTAGGTTAGATAAGAATTCCAGTTAAAATTGTTGTTTTTACACCAAATACATTGATTTCGTTTTTGTCTTAGCTGTCACTAAATGTTTTCTCTAGAGAAAGGGATAAGTGGACTGATTAAAAACAACTCTAAATTGCTTTGTTTTTAATTGAATAGATTATTATCAGTCATTTTTTACTGAAGTTGCAGTTGATTATTTGCTGAGAGGTTGTTTACTGTATATGCAGATCAATAATGGGCTTGGTTCAAACTTAATCGCAGCAAAATGGTACCACTCTGAATTAACCAAACCATAGTGTGTAAATTAGCCACGTCAATTAGGGTAATTGTGCATAGAGGGCACTTTGAGTGCACATGCCTTTTATTGTAAAAAAGTTGCATTTTAAGCTAAGCATGATAACAATTTTCTGTTGTTTTCTCTCTCTGTGTGTGTGTGTGTTTTCATCTGTGCTACAGAGTTAAAAGAGTCTAAAGCTTACACAGAGAGACAGAGGTCCTGTAGAGGGCCACACAGTGACAGCATCAGCTCAACAGATGGAGAGGTGACTATGGCCACACACACACACACACACACACACACACACACAGACGCACACACACGATGAACATATTTAAACATCTACACACAACTGAATGCACCAACATAGACATATTCACCAATGTATACTTGGACTCAGCATATACACAAGCATTGTGTACACACATGTCACACAAACATAGAATTCAGCAAAATTGCCAACGACAAATGTGCACACTATAGTGAACAAATATGAAAAATGTTGAGACCGTTAATGTGCAAAAATCCCAGTTGTCAGATGAGCACTCTTTATTCAAATAACCTCATTAATTTACACATTTGCCTATGCCATATGCCTTCTGAACCTTTCTGTCACACACACACACACACACACACACACACACACACACACACACACATAGGCAAACACTAAGTATGTGCTGAAAAAGCTGTCCATTGCTTCCTTACATAAAAGCTTTATATAATGAATTGATTAGTGTGCCTGGGCGCCTGCAGCACTCATTTAACCCAGAGCACTGTTGCAGCCTGTTCTCACACTCGGCCAGATAATTGCTGCTGAAGTCTCTTCTGGAGAAAAGTTTCAGCTGAATCCTGACACTGTCCCTTACTCAGCATAAGCAGGCGTATCTGATCTTTGATGCGGAGAGAGAGAATTACGGAATCAAAGTAGTAAAAAGGGAGTCATTCTCCTCTGACACCAATGTAATAAGAGCACAGATAAAAAAAAAATGTCTTAATGAATTCTTCTCAACAACTCTCTCTCTCTCTCTCTCCCTCTCCCTATCTCTCTCTTTCTCTCTCTCTCACTCTCTCTCTCTCTCTCTCCCCCCCTCTCCCTCTCCTTCTCTCTCTCTCTCTCTTTGTGTGTGTGTCTCTCTGCCCCTCTCTTCCTCTCCCCGTAGGTGTCGGGACAAAGTAGTCCGTCCTACAGCCGTTCCGGTTCGATCCGCAGCGCGGCGTCCTGTGAGGGGGCGTCTCCCCTCAGACCCCCTGGCGGCGCCGAGGGCTCCCCCAGACACACCCAGCTGCAGCAGGCCACCGCCGACCAGGACGGTAAGGGTTAAACACAAGGATACACTGGTTGGTGGATAGACTCTCACAGCTTAGGAGAAGTTCAGTCCAACGTTCCTGAAGTGGACAGCGAGCTGGCTTTGTGTGAAGACGAACATTAAAGATTAGAGAACGCTGATGTTGAGTGACAGTCAACAGTGTGTGTGTGTGTGTGTGTGTGTGTGTGTGTGTGTGTGTGTGTGTGTGTGTGTCAACAGGGTCCGTGTCTCCTGTGGTGTCCAGCCCTTCTCTCAGTCTGGAGGACAACACCGTCAGGAGAGCCATCCATCCTGGGTAAGAGGAGGAGGAGGAGGAGGAGAAGAAGGAGGAGGAGGAGCTGTGGAGCAATGAGGAAGAGGGTAGATAGTGATGGGGATGATGATGGAGGAGAGGGATGGGTGATGAGGGCTGACAGATTATGATAATGACGTTTATGATGATCATAAAGAGGGTGTGGCTGTGATGATAATGGTGGAAATGATAATGAACTTCGAAGGGTTATAATAGTTTTGTGACCATGGTAACGGTTTATGATGAATGTTGTGATGTGAATAGCGGTATGTATGTACACACTAAGGAAAGATATGTTACAGGCATTTATTATGTTGACAAAGAAGGTGAGGGGTAAAACGTACTATGCATACGTTTTAGGCAGGGGATGCTGTTTCGAAGGCGAAAGGTGGTCACACCAAATGTTGATTTGATACGGCTTTGCTTTCCCTCACTTTGTATTTTATGAATTCATAAAAAAAATAAACATTTAACATTTATATTTTCTTTTTTTTCTTCTAACTTTAAAGACT
>JAPMUY010004055.1:5000-35000 GCA_026901105.3 Galaxias olidus | reverse complement strand
GCTGCTGCAACTAGACAGCCCCCAGCTTAAGGTGATTATGGTCTTAAATTATTGTGTTGCACAAAATCAATCAGGCATGACTTTAATATGTAATAACAAAACAGTAAAGTAAGTAATAAAGTAGTTATTACAAAGAATGCAGTATTTTTTACGTGTGTTTATATGCTATTTTTGGGGGGGTGGGATACATTCTTGCAGATCCTCGGTGTAACCTCCTCCCAAGATCGCGCTCTGATCAAGAAGAAGATCAAGGACCTGAAAGTCCTGATGGAGAAGGCCAAGAAGAACCGTGAGAAACTGGAGAAACAGCGTGAAAAGCTACGGAAGAAAGAATTCGAGCAGCTACAGAAACAGGTCCAAGGAAACCGCAAGAGCCCGTCGGAGTCAGCAGAGGGTGAAGCAGAGTGAACCCTGGGTATTAGACCCATCCCCACCTCCCTAGCTACCTAGAGTACCTACCGTTCTGCACCACTACCATCCTGTAGCATCTCCAAAGACAGAACCTCAACGCTCTCGCTATGGAAACCCGGGAGAGGATCTACTCCAGTATTCCAAATTGTTCAGTGTTTGAGTTCAGGAGGCCAACTGCCACTTGGAAACAAAACTGAGAATAATGTTAGAAAAGAAGATCCCCCCCTGCCCCCCACCCCATCACCACTTCACACACACGCTCACCTCATTTTACATTCACTGTGGTCGTGTCCTGTACTGTTTTAAACGCTGCACAATTTTATTTATTTTCTGTTTTAAAGGTCATGTACATTTAGATCTGTCATTCATATATATATTTATTCATATTTAGAATCAGTATTTTGGAAGATAAAAAACAACCTCCTCATTCCAAACATATGAGCTTCAGAGATGTTTGTGTTGTCCATCTTTGTAGATGTGTACATATATAAAGAACAAAATATGTCTAATGTGCCATTTTTTTGATAGACGAAAAACGTGTTTATCCCCGTTAAAATACACGGATCTATGGAATCCCCTTATAGCTTTGATGAAGCACATACACAGGGGGCCTGTGTGGTTGAAATATGGACACATTTTACCCTGAGGCGTACCTATGCTGCTGATTTTTACTGCTGAAGAATGAATGATGGCAACTCTGGAACTTTTCCTTAGCAAGCGAACAGCCGCTGTGGGCTAAGAACCATCTAACACGCTCTAGAACCTTTTAGAACGCACTAGGTCAGAACACTGGAAACTTCTGCATTGGACTGCATTCTCCTCAAGATATCTGTACCTTACTAAAAGCACTTCCCAAAATCTGGAAGGATGAAAGGACATGGTTTTGGCTTGGCTGTGAACGGGATGCTGATGTAAACGTTACTCTGTAAAATACCAAACAGTACTTAAAAAAAACCTAAAAGGTCACCAAATGAACTTCCTGCTCATGTGCGTTACCATAGCTTCGACCCGCCTGTAACCTGCTTTTTGACCTCTTTTTATACTATCACATTTAGAAAGTAAAACCCAACTGCTGCCTTTAGATATCGTAGAGTAGTTTTTATTAACTATCCGCTTCTATTTAAGTGTTAAAATCTGATCACCCAATCATTCAGCTCAAAATTGTTTGTACTTAAAATGTTATGCAAACAAACTGACCTTTATCTTGTAGAATGATTTTAGCACTAAGATCTTTTTTAGGGTGGTTCCATGTGAATGTTTTTCTGAGATTCACAGCAAGTTTGTCCCTGTTGGTGTTTTACCTGGACAAACAAATGTAAAGTTTGACCAAACCTTATTTGAACATGATTTTATTTAAGTTCAAATGGGCTCAGCGCCATTTTTGAAACATTACAAAATGGTGGAGATTATGAACGTTGCACTAGATACAGTACATGCAATAAGTCCACAGTTTTTACTTTCCTATGATCCTGGTACATAATGTCATTAAATCTCTCATGAAATTATGTTGACAGAGAGCTTGCAGTAATGCATAAATAAAGAACATTGTAGTTATTATTTTAATCAAAAAATAATTTCAATATGTTTACATGCAATTTATAGCAGTCGTATGAAAGTATTGAAAGTATCTACTGTAGAAATGTATTCCTTATGTCAAGTCAAGTAAAGTCATGGATAGATGCATGGACTTGGTATAGTAAGGAAAGGTTACGTGCATTATGACTACAAGATTGACGTAATTCTAAAGAAATACTTCATGCAATGTCATAACCGTTAATCTGGTATTAATTTTGTGTGCATATATTTATTGTTTCATGTTTCAAGCATCTTGAATATTATTTGTGATAATTTATGCAACAGATGAAAATGATTATTATAATTAACATGTAACTATAATTTATCCACATTTGTATAATCACGTCTTTGCCAAAAAATTATTTACAATTCATGTTAAAATCAAGTGGTCATCAAATCAGGTGATTACTGATGATACTATTTTACATGTAAAACCAATTCAGAATTGCATAACTTGAAACGAAATGTACGATCCTTCCCTATTGTGATTGTGGTTTTTGCCTTCCTCTTTAACTACGTAAGTATAACTGTGTTACTTCTACAGTAACGTTCACTTCGGTCATAATGTACTCCTAAAAAGGTTTTGTATCACTTAAAACTTCTCTGTGAATACCCCAACGTTGTCAATCAATAATAGACAGGGCTTATAGGTATTTTGTATGTACAGTAAAAAGCCGAAAGCAATACGCTGTATTAACCCCTGAAATGAGTTGTTTTCTACCCCGTCAGTGTGCTGTACTGTTTGTTTGTGGTGGGGCGGGGCTTAGGGTGAGGTCAGACATGGGACAATTTACCTTTCATAGGTTTGGTGTTTACTTTTCGGCTATTGTATAAACTGACCCAGAATAAACCCACCAATTGAATTGCTTGTGCAAACACCATATTTGGAGTCTAGACAAGCGGAAGCAAGTACTCAAAAATAATCGAAAGTGTTTTAGTTACAATGTTGCCCAGGTCCTATTGGTTGTTGTTGAGGGAGGGGGATGGGGTCTGTCCACAGGAATGTTTAAAGAGCAAGAGATAATCAGTTCAACTGCTAGACCTGTGCAAACTATTTTAAAACCGCGCTTTTCCTCTTTTTGTACTTCTCGTTTGCTCGATCTCTCTTCCGTTTTCCTTTTTTTTTTTTGGGTTTGCATTCTGAAAAGTTGAAAGGGCAGCTATCTGTCACTATGAATAAAATGCAACAGAGTCACTGTCAGTTGTTTTGTTGGTTTTTTCTTTGCTGGTCCTGCCTTTTTTTTGTTGCTATTGCTGTGTTGCCATGTTTGCTGCATTTAATTAGGTTTCATTTACTTCAGTCTGTAAATTCAAAACAATGGAGTTATTAGACTAACAACTGTCAAACGATTGCCTTGTGATACCATTTTATCGTGTCGTATTTCACATTCAACAAATTAAGAAAAAGCTGATGGTGATGCCCTATATATGCCACATACAGTATATACATACTGTAGTCTTGACTATACATGAATAATATAGCTTGAATGACTTTATAGTTTACTCTACGCTGAAAGTGAACAGCTATCTCACGCATCCTGCCAGTGTGCTTCTGATTTTAAATTTAAAAGACTTGTAGATTATTATTATCACCTGACCATGTGACTGTGTGTGTGTGTGTGTGTGTGCCAGTTCCCAGTGATGCCCTCGCCAGTGTACGGTCTCTGAAGGACCATCCTCAGTCCCTCCTGACCCACGCCTCCCTGCCCCTCCTCCTCCTCCTCCTCCTCCTCCTCCGGCTTGTCCTCCTTTCTATTTATACACGCAGCAACCTAATTCTGTTCCAGGGCGATAGTATTTCTCTCTCTCTCTTTCCCTCTTCATTCTCTCCTTCTCTTTGACTCCTCTTACTCTTTCATTTCCTCCATTCCTTCATTCCGCTCTCTCTCTCTCTCTAACTCTCTCCAGACCTCTAATAATATACCCTATGGCTGAGATCACAGACGAGAGTAATGCCGTTCACCTTCCTCCTCACCATTTATAACCTCTTCACCGTTCTCCTTCATGCTGCTTTGACAACACTCGAGCCCCTGTTGGCGGTGCCATTGGGGTGGCCAGTGCCAGTGTCCGTGCCAGCAGCCATGGAGAAGGACTTTAGGCCCGGGAACGATAAAACCAGGTTGCTAAAGGCCCGTTTTTTGGAGGCCTTGCGGAGTAACAACGCTCGGGAGGTACGGGAGATCCTCCACACCACGGACATTGACATCGATACCGTGTTCGAGGTAGAGGACCGGAGCATGGTGCTCGCCTCGTACAAGCAAGGTAAGAGCGACCGCAATGGCTCGCGCACGTGGTTTGCAGAGAACGAGGGCTGTCATGGGACATTTATTAACTTACAGTAAACCATGCACAATCTTGGAGAAAGGAGGGGTTATGGTGTTTTTATTTTTGGGATAGCTAATTATTAGACATTAGATTAGCTATGCACACTTTTATCAAGGTCACTAATGTATTATGTTGAGCTATTTAAGTACTTTCACTTTCTAGCGGGGTCTGTTTACATCATACATGCATACATGGATATAGCCACTAGGTGGCACTAGTTATCCGCATGAAACACTCTGGAGGTGAAAGTACACTTCAGGAACCATTGAATGACATTTAACTCTACTATAAAGTCCAAAAGACCATAATTAATATAATAGTGCACAGTTTTGTGTAATTTCTCACTTTGAAGACTATTCTCACAGCAACCTGACTTGCTTAGCTCTTAATTGAACCCGGCAATAAAGTCAGACGCTCTGTAGCAGACACGCAAACAGTGCGCCATAAAAAAGTCATCAATACTACCCACTCGAAATGTCATAAAAACAACACACACACACACACACACACACACACACACACACACACACACACACACACACAACACACGCACACACACACTTTGTCTTACCACCTCAGGTTACTGGTTACCAGGCTACAAGCTGGAGTCGTCGTGGGCGATGGGCCTCCACGTCTGTGTGATGTACAACAGCTTGGAGACGGCCCTGGTGCTACTGGAGAAAGGGGCGGCGATCGACCGCAAGCCCAACGGAAAGACCCCGCTGCACGTGGCCTGCGAGGTCTCCCACGGCGACTGCGTGGCTCTGCTATTGGCTCGCGGCGCCCGGGTCAACAGCCTGTCGCTGAGCGGGCACGCGGCCCTCCACTACTGCATCACCAAGGAGTCTGTGGAGTGCGCCCGGCAACTCATCCTCAAAGGTCTGGAGGGAGGGGGAGGAAAAGGACGTCGGGAGATTTTGATGAGTGACAGAGGCGGATGGGTGGATGAATAGGAGGAATGCTGGGAGAGTGAGTTGATGGATTGGTAGTGTAGGAGAATAATTGGAACTTTGTAAATGTTTGGATGTGTGTAACTAATCACTTTACGGTCAAAGAGGTACAGATATTATTGAATGGACAGATAGATAGATAGATAGATAGATAGATAGATAGATAGATAGATAGATAGATAGATAGATAGATAGATAGATAGATAGGTAGATAGGTAGATAGATAGACAGTGAATAGAGAAAAGAAAACCAGGCATTACAGGAAGATCACAGAGAACAAGAACACTGTTTAAACACCTGTCCGTCCTTGCCCTCCTTGCCAGTGCAGGCGGGAAGGTCAACATGCCCAGCCAGAACAACGAGGAGGACACGCCCTTGCACACCGCGGCTCGCTTCGGCATCCCCGAGCTGGCGGCTCTCTACCTGCTCCACGGGGCAAAGGTCGACGAGGTCAACTCCCTCCAGGAGACCCCCCTGATCACCGCGGCCTTCTGGGCCATGGACTCCCGAGAGCAGACCTACAGTGAGGACCACCATCTGGTGTGTCGCATCCTGCTGGACCACCACTCCAGTAAGTGGTCTGGTGTGTCGCATCCTGCTGGACCACTACGCCAGTAAGTGGTCTGGTGTGTCGCGTCCTGCTGCACCACCACGCCCGTAAGAGCAGAGAGAGACTGGAGCTAGTGGTGGCAGCTTCAGGGCTTTGGCCTCTAAATGCCTCACTGCCTCACTACATTGAAACATGTAGTATAACAACTAACTATAAAAAAAATAATAAATAAATACATATAATATCCAAAATATATAACTAAAATAAGTTAAACCACACAAAAGTAATATAACTCAGTACATAAAAATTGCAATTTTAGATAGATATGTTAAATAAAAACAATAATGATAATTAAAAAAAGGAAAATAGTTCTATAACATAATTATCCAGATGGAATAAATGTTGTTCACGTACTCTTTACATTTTTGTAATTTAGCTTTTATCCAAAGCATCTTACAATGAGAGCAGTCTAGGAGTGCCTTGCTCAAGGGAACACTACTGGTGGTGGCGTTCCAACTCATGACCTTTCGGTCACCAGGTAGCAGTCCTACCCGCTAGGCCACCACTAACCAGTTGTCACGGACAGTCCTTCCCAGTGTGTGTAAATCAAATCAAATCAAATTCATTTGCACAGCACACTTCCTACACAAAGGCGATTCGACGTACTTTACACAACACGCTGACACGCTGTTGCCCCCCTCACCGCCAGACCCTGACCTCCACGAGGAGGACTACAAGACGGCCCTCCACAAGGCCTCGTGGAACTGCGACCACGTCCTGATCCAGATGCTGCTGGAGGCCGGAGCCAACGCCCGGGCCATGGACATCAATGGCTGCGCGCCCATCCAGTACATCCTCAAAGTCACCGACGTCAGGCCCATGGGCATCCCCGAGCGCTGCTACCAGCTGCTGCTCAACTTCGGGGCCTCCAGGATATACCCTCCGCAGTTCCACAAGGTCAGAGGAAAGCCGTTACCCCTGTCGGGGGTCACAGATTCAGCCTGTTGACTGTACTTAACGAATGCTGTTTACTAATATTTACTATACAGGGTCGTTAAAATGGTGGCCACACTGGCTAGATGCTCCACGATGCAGACACATCTGATGGGGGTGAAAGACTATAGAGCTTGTATTCTGTTCCAAGATAAAACGCTCTCTTCTGTGTTTTAGAGCAATGATAATAATAATAAAACACAGGTAGAGATTTGTATTTAAATGTTGCTGGCCTGATATTACTGTGTAGAGATAAGGTGTGTAGTGTTGTATTGTGCAGGTGTTGCAGGCCTCACATTGCTGTAGTGTTGTATTGTATTGTGAAGGTATTGCAGGCTTCACATTACTGTAGGGTTGTGTTGTATTGTGAAGGTGTTGCAGACCTCACATTACTGTAGTGTTGTGTGTTGTATTGTGCAGGTATTGCAGGCTTCACATTACTGTAGTGTTGTGTGTTGTATTGTGAAGGTATTGCAGGCTTCACATTACTGTAGGGTTGTGTTGTATTGTGCAGGTGTTGCAGGCCTCACATTACTGTAGTGTTGTGTGTTGTATTGTGCAGGTATTGCAGGCTTCACGTTACTGTAGTTTGTGTTGTATTGTGCAGGTATTGCAGGCCTCACATTACTGTAGTGTTGTGTGTGTATTGTGAAGGTATTGCAGGTACATTACAGACCTATTGCAGGCTTCACATTACTGTAGGGTTGTGTTGTATTGTGCAGGTACTGTAGTGTTGTGTTGTATTGTGCAGGTACTGCAGACCTCACGTTACTGTGTTGTGTTGTATTGTGCAGGTGTTGCAGGCCTCACATTACTGTAGTGTTGTGTTGTATTGTGCAGGTACTGCAGACCTCACGTTACTGTGTTGTGTTGTATTGTGCAGGTGTTGCAGGCCTGCCATGAATTCCCCAGAGCTGTAGAGGTCATGATCAACTCCTACGACCGCATCAAACCAACCAGGAAGTGGAGAGAAGCAATCCCAGAGGCATCCTACAAAGTACTGAAAGTAACATTAACTACATATTAGACTAAATCCATACAATTATGTATTCATGTGCATGTCCAGAAGAATGGATTTAATAAACTGAATGCACATCATTATAAAATGACCTCTAACCCAAAGTATATGCCGATTTTATTTCGTCATTTAACAACTTGGTCTTAAGTTTTATTTTTATTTGTTTGTGTCTCTGTTTCCCTAGCGACACGCGGAGTTCTACGACTCCCTCTTCGCCGTGTGCAGCAACACGCCCCGCACCCTCCTCCACCTGTCCAGGTGTGCCGTCCGCTCCGGCCTGGCCAAGCGGTGCCACACCGGCATGAGACAGCTGCCGCTTCCACCCTCCATCAAGAAGTACCTGCTGCTGGAGCCCGAGGGCGTACTGTACTGATGGCCACACGTCGTTGGTGCACCGCGATATGTGTGTGTGGGGGGGGGGGGGGGGTTGCAGCTTGACTGAGCGCAGATGCAGCTGTTGCTGCACAAGGACGGATACATTCTTCGGATGTTTCTCCTGTTTGAAGAGGGATCCGATGTGAGGGAGAAATGTGTGGATTACAGTGATACCCTGTCATACCCAGTCAGACAAACTGGGATATAAACTCCGGTACCATAAGGTTGCCGTGCACTGGGAAACAATGCAGAGATGACCTTTCTACACCACTTGTGTTGTTTGTATTATTTTTTTTTTACAAGACTGTTAGACTTTCAGAAACACAATGTCGAATGAGAGACTAACAAACTGTAGCATAACGCTCTAAAGACACCTAAAGGCATCTAACTATCATTATTATCAATGATGGCCTTGGCACACAATTCTCAATCAACATGTACAAATGATACAAAGACATCAACAGCGGAAACAGAAACATTTAGAATAACCTTTTAGAAAGGAGAGTGTGGATAATGACAAATCCACACCTCACAGGAAACGGTCTCCGGATGAATCGAGTTCTCGTTTAGAATGCGGAGCGTTCGGCTAAACTGACACACATTGTCACTGTTTCACCATTATCTCCAGAAGGCTTACCTGTTGGACAGACGGACAGGCACACTCACCCCATGCATAACGTCCGCTGCTCTACGCATCACGCTTCTCCCACTTCTGAATTGTCTTCTTGACTACTTTAGAGGATTCAAATCTACCCGGCAACCAGCTTATGTCCTCATGCCCCCCACCTCCTCCCCCTCCCCCTCCCATATCCACAGAACAAACACTTCACAGAGCACTCCACAGCAAGTGCTCATCTTTCAAAATGGACAGCAACTACGCTAGTGCTGTGTGGCCCCGAGTCGGAGGTCATACATGCTGAGTGAGCTTTGAGCTGAAGGACCATTATTTTTATACAGCTCGAATAGAAAAAGAGTTTTAAAAACAAAACATTTATTTTTACATAGCATTTTCATTGACGCCAATAAAGTTCAAACCTTAACTTACTTCAGACCTCAAACTGTTTTTTTCCCTTTGTGTTACTTTTTTTCTTCTTTCTTTCAAAAGTGACTGGTGTGATAAAAACCCACTCGCTCCCACTTAGAGGCATGATTGATATACTTACATCGCCATGAAAAGCTCAAATAGGTATTTTGATACCAGACAGACAATGTGGCCGCTTATGTTAAACCTCACATTACAGATCATTAATGATTTCATAATGACGCGAGTGTCTCCCCCTTTCAACTCAGACGGCCTAACCTGAGAAGAGGCAGATCATCCGTGTAGGATCTGTACGGAGAACACTTTTAGAGTCGCAGGTTCGATGGAGGGAGGTGAGGCGAGGCTCTTTACAGAGAAGGAGCCACACAAAGTGTTTCTCCATGAAAAGAGAAAATGGAACGGCAAGCTTTAAAAGGTTAAGTCACTTCACTTAATAAGGCGGGGGTATTATAGTAATGGGACTGGCAAACTCTTGGCCCATAGTCTTTCCTCATGATCTATACTTTAAAACAGATCATAAAGCAATGCATATATATGCTGTATAAAGGCAACGAGGAGAGGAGAGGGTAGAAGGACTAAAGAAGGTATTAAAAAAGCAATATGGTTCGTCTCGGAGGATGTCTGTTAAACGTCGCTCTTACCAAACATGGGAGTGACTGTAAGACTGAGTTTAGTGCCGCAGCATGGCCGACGGTTCAAAGATACGAGGTCGTATGGATTTCACTGTCAAAGATTGACTTCACTCACTTCACTGTCCGACTTGTCTTTCTTTTTTCTTTTTTTCTTTTAACCACCGGTCGCCACCAGTATGCCCTCGTTCCGTAACGGTAGAACAACACAGCACCCTGTTTCCATACTACAGTCAGAGTCAATTGCCCTTAATGGTTGAGTCTGGAGGTCACCTATATAGGTGAGTGTGTTTTGAGGGCCTTGGGTGTAAGGCAGGATGACCGACTTCTGGATGTGAGGGACAATTTGTGCAGCAATGTAGTGCCAGGGTTAGGTGAAGCGTGTTAATACACACACACACACACACACACACACACACACACACACACACACACACACACACACACACACACACACACACACACACACACACACACACACACACACAATCAAAAGGCCCCTTTCCCTCCCTCCGCATCCACCATCCTCGAACATACAGTACGGACACAAAGCCTTTGTTTTCCCAGCATCGGCGGGTATAGTGTCATCTGAGAGTAATGATTTTCCTAGGCAGGCTGCCCAATTTTCCAACCCCGCAAGCCCCCGGATGATTCTCTCAGCCAGGGAACAAAACCTCACCAACAAGCACCCACACCCGACCACAGCTCCGAAAGTACCCCAGGACCACACACTTCGGTGGGGGGGGGGGGGGGGGGGGGGGGGGGGGCAGTGCACTGTCTCGGGCCCCACTGCTCACTCACTCACTCACTCACTCACTCACTCTCTCTCTCTCTCTCTCAGGGCTCTGGTGTTTGTGTGTGCCTGTGTAACCTTCCTCATAGCAACACTCACTGCTCTGTCTCTGTAATGTGATCTTTACAATAGGTAGTTTGTGTACACAACACAACCAACTCCGCAGGATCCTGTGTGGGTATGTTATAGTCCCAATCCAGCCAAGTGAATGAGTAGCTACCAGTGTAACGGGTAAACAGGATTAAACACAATGCTTGAAACATAAAACATTACTTTTATGTTATCACACACACTGGCAGGATATAAGTTTTTGTCGACAGCCCTGTTGCTTTGAGTGTGTGTGTGTGGGTGTTTGCGTCAGATAGCCAGATACATTGTGTACATGATTGAACGGTCAAACGGTTCTCCATGGTGCTCGGAAAAAGCACCTCCATCAAACAACAGCTGAGCGCTGAGGAACTAAAGAACAGTGTGTGCTCTGGTCTTTTTGGTGGCTGTCCGTAAATAGACGCTGGCTCGCCGGCTGGCTGGCTGACAAGGCGTGTGGCTGGGAGCCCAAGAACGAGAGAAATAAAAAAAAAAAGAGTGTGGGAGACAAAGAGGAAAAGATAAAGAGCTAAAAAAAAAAAGAGAGAAGAAAGAGGGTGATAAGGAGAAAGAGAGAGAGGGTGAGGAGAAAAGAAAAGGCAGCTAGAAAGTGCAAAGGGATATGTAGAGAGAGAGAAAATGAGAGGCAGAGAGAGAAAAAGAGAGAGAGAAGAGTACAGTGGTGAGTGTAGATAAGCATAAAGCATAGAGACTGTCAGGAGAACAGCTTAACCAGTGGCTGGACAAAGCCTTCACCTATCGCCTACTCAACGCAACGCAAGCCTCAGCCATATTGTGTGCAGGGAAACTGCATGCGCCGGTTGTGCAGTACAAAAACACACAACAAGACTAGCAAAGTGCATTCCCTACATTCGTTTTATTATAGGGTTTAAAGGAAGCCCAAGACATGCAAGAAGCGTGGTGAAAGCAATCTACTCCCATATATTCCACAAAGGCAGAATACTGTGGCTAAGATATAGTTGCAGGCCTAAGCCGAGCTACTTCTTCTGTTCAAACTAAAAACAAATACATAAATATCAATGCATTTGACAAGTCATTAACGCTGCGTTCACATCAAGAACTATTGCCATACATCCTGTGGCTAAACTTCATTAAACATGTGCAGAAAAAGAAGCGTTTATATACTTAAACACAGGCACACAGAGAGACATGTTTGAATGGTGAAAATCTCTACGGAGCCATACTCATAGACAAGCTTGGTCAGGGTACATTTTTAGATGCAGAGGATACCAAAGGCCAAAGGTTTGCCAGTAGTAACATTGTGAGTAGGAATAGTAACATTGAGTAGGAAGTAGTAACATTAGTAGCAGGAAGTAGTAGTCTTGCTAAACTTAAGGAGATGGTCTGAATCTACTGATACAGCAAAGCTCTACAACATGTGTTTGATGGATCCACAGGTCATTGGACTGGCACACCAAAGCTTTAGTCTTCTGCCCCCGAGAATACTCAAAACACTTTGAAATTTGGAGTTACATACCATCCCCCAAAACAAACAAAAAACATTCAAACCCACGGATGTAAAACATCTACCCGCCAGTTTGTTAATCTTGAAATGCACATACAAATCATTTACTAATCATAGGTAAAAAAAAGTGCATTTATAATTAACAGGTGATGTTCTAGTTAATAGCCACAGAAAGGAAAGTTCATTTCAGGCTTTAAGCACATGCAAGGCAGCTTAGAAGCAGGTTTGAGCGTTAACAAAGAATCACTCAAATTAAATTAGAATATTTATATTACTATATCTTAATTTTTATTGGAGTCTACTCAATGTTTAACCATTGCAACTAAAGTAACACTAGTCATTGAACAAACACACATATTTCTGTTTCAGCCCACATTGTTCATATTTCAGTTCCATATTATACTGTTTATTGCAGTTGGGCTTCGAAGTCTAACATCCAACAAAACAATGTTAAATATATAGCATCTCAAGATGCAGATAAATGTGTTATAGGCTTGTAGTCTTTTTCCCCCCTCTACTTCAGAATTGGGTTGCCTTGGAAACAACTGTTACATTTCCTATGGCTTTCAGACTTTAACCAATCCCAGGTCACTTCGGCAGGACAACTGCATATATGTGTATAATTACATAATGAACATGACATACCTTTCAACATCCTGAGGTCAGTTGTGTAATTCAAAACCAAAATATGTTACATAAAAAATTAAAACCTGTTTGGTGAGTTAAGAGTAATAAAAACTCTTGGCACTTCCTTGTTTGTTTATTCTCTAACCGTTTCATTTAAAGAAAAACTAAATCATACAGATTGCACAAATAAAGTAAAATATTAGCGTTACATAATCAGTATTTATTTTAACCTCAAACGAATGATACATATTATATTTAATGCTCTATATTAAAACAGTGCACTAACTTGGTAAAATGTTTCATAATATCAGAAACCATGATAGAATGATCAAATGTAGTATGCAAACTATTGTTTTTTGAGCAGACGCAACCTGTTTTTGAACAAAAATCTGCAAAGAGAAACAGTAAGAGAAATTACAGGAAACATTTTTTACAACAATGCGACTAAAACTAAATAAAAACTAAATGATTGAGGTCAATATACACGTTGATCAAAGATCGTCAAAGACGGTGTCCCTTCAAAATGTTAAGGTCAAAAATGGGAAATACTGGCCCCACTTAATACACATGAACACAGTGTGAGGGAAACAGGAGCAAACCCACGCTAGTCCCACTTGGTGTTTCATCGGGTACAGACGGAGTAAATACCGCAGACTTATATGTGAAAGAGTCTCAACTCAACTTAAGTGCACCGTTACAACTGTTATGCCGCCCCTTTGCTTTCCACCCGCCTTGGTTAGCTCTACGCAGAAGTGTGGACGGGTTCTGTTAAATTGCTATGGAAACTACATAGCGAATACTTAGTTGCGGTGAAGCCCTGACATGTTCAAGTTATGTGTTTTGGGTCTATTGAATCAAATGAATTAGTTTAAAAAATCCTTAGCCAACGATAAAAAACAAAACAATGTTCTAGCTTATTTACGGTTTCAGACTATTTACAGTATCGACTCAAATAAATACCTACAACGTGTGGTAAAACGTTAATTGTGAGATCGTGAACAAAAAACATGTATTGCCATTGAAATTAAAGTGAACGACCCGGCAGAGCCTGAAATGTTTATGAACCGACTCAACTCCAAAACGGCCTTGTCCATTTTCTCCAAGACACGGATTCATTTGTGAGCTGATCCAGCACCTTTGAACATTGGTGCATCTTTACAATGGTTCTCTCCATTGCATGAAACTGTGAAACACACATGGCATTGACGCGCGCGCGCACACACACACACACACACACACACTTTCTGAAGGTATTATGTACCCTTGTCAGTTTTTGGGGGACTCGTTTTGTCTCTGTACAGCGCCACTCTTTCCTCCCGTAGTGTTTTCCTCTGAGCAGCAGCTGCTCTCTGTCAGGTCTGTTTTTGTTAGCGAGTCCTCTCGTACTTCCCCAGTTTCTTGGGCTCCCTGCTGGGCATGCACCAATCATCTGCCTCTGTCGCCGTCTGGTAATGCCTTAAGGCGGACTTGTTGAAGACAGGGAGTCTCTCCACGGACTCTGACGACAAGGCCTAGGAATGGAGCACAGAGTGCAAGGGCACGGATTGAAAACCTCTACTATCTGGCAGGCATGTGCATTACACTTTCCCCATCTAATGCTGGTCTGGTAAGAAGTCTGCTGGTCATAACCAACTTCCAACTTCCGGAAGATCTGAGACTCGCTCCTAGCCTGACTACTTTTAAATCCACACGAAAAACGGACACCTTCTATATTGCGTTTGGTTCCTTCTTAGCAATTTTGTTTCTTTAAATTAAAATCATTTTAAATTTATTTTCTGTTTCTTAATTGTTTTTTTCTTGCCTTGTGTAAAGCCCATTGAATTTCCTTTGTGTATAAAATGTGCAACACAAATTTATTTGATTGGATTTGATAACTAATGACATAATCAACAGCATTACTGTGTACTATTAATTACACACTCTTAATCTGACTTTGGATCAGTACACTTGTGAGCACTTCATGGAGTTGGTAAAAACATACCTTCATGTAGATGACAGCGGCGGTCCCATAGCCCTCCATGGAGTAGAGCTGTAGGTCCCCCTGGAAGTACTTAGCATACAGACGAGATATGGGCAGGCCGTAGCCGAAACCAGCCTTTTTAGAAAGAAGAAGAAGAAGGGCACACGGAAATAACGGGTTAAAAATATTGATTAACAAAAATATCAATATGTTTTAAATTCAACCCAAACAGTTTGTATCACACCACCATCAGGTGAGTTAAAACATTGTATTTTGACAGTAAGATTTCAACGCTGCGCTACTGTGCCGTCTCTGTCCGAAGACATAGTTAATGTGTAAACTTATCGCGGTGACAAAACCGCTGCTTCCCCTCTAATTTAGGACGTTTACAACGGCGCCTACCTATGCTACGTGTCTGTTTGGCAAAGGTAGAATCGGGTCAGTTAATAGTTTATCTGAGGATCGCATGATAGTGTCGGCTTTTGTACTCTGGATTGAAAGAGGTGATAAAACGGGAACTAGCGGGACAGGGTATGTTACCAGCGGAGCGTTGCGTGAGTTGTCGATGTCCACGGGGCTGGGAGCCGTGGAGTACATGTAGCTGAACAGACGCTCTATCTTCCTCAGAGGGACTCCGCCGCCTTTATCAGACATCTACAAACAAACAAACAAACAAACAAACAAACAAACAAACAAACAAAAAGAAAACAAGCTTAGAAGGGGACTGTAACAAATATAAACTTTTGGTGAAAACATAAGATGATCTTTAAATACAGGAAATTATCTAGATCTAGTGCATGAATTGGTTTGAATTTGCCACTGGCTTTTTGTTGTACCCAGGTTACGCTTAGATGCTTTAAAAAAAAAAAAAAACACCCACAAGTGAAATGTGGGAATGAGGAACTTGATGTAATTAGAAACATGTACACGCAATATGTATCATTACTCTGTCGGCTTACACATCTAAGCAGAGTATACTGTAAACGCCTTTTTACTTGGATTGAAGTGTATCACGAGGTCACGGTGTTGTGTGTGTCTTCAACAGGTCTGCAGCTGTACCTTGATAGTCAGGTCCTCTGGGCCGAGAGACACGCGGACTTTGACCGGCGGGAGCGTGGGGCTGTATTCATGAGTCTCTACTGTAGCTCGCATGGCGTTCTGTTAACGTTAACACACACACACACACACACACATTAGCAAAGCACTGGCACCGCTCGCCCCCAATGTACACACCCTCCCTTTAATTAACCCACTCAGTATGGACAGAATTGTTTCGAGAGAGATAACGATATTCCTCATCTATGTCCGTTAATGCCTCTTGTGAAACAAAACGCCTCCCAAAACCATTATTTGTGTGCGCAAAGGTCAAAGGTCAAGTGTACAGTGCACTGTGAGGGCGGGTTGAAACCGGACTGATCTAGAAAAACCGAAGTTACCTTGAAGAGCTCAAACAGCATGTGGTAGAGGTGGGAGGGCACGTAGACGATGTGGATAGGACTGCCCGGGTCTTTGGCTGAAAAAACATCTGTGTTTAGAAAAGAGGTGCTCGAACACACACACGCAACTTAACTTACTGAACAAGCCATGTCGCTTTCCATACACCATGTTTACATTTGTTTGTTTAGAATGAGAAAGAGAGGTTTGTTATTTGCCTAGAGTCAACACTGAGCATGCCCTGTTTACTCGCTCCAATCACTCGACAGAGTTGAAACGAAACGAAAGGAACTTGCCCAAGGCTGACAACTTTATAGACCATTTCAATAGATTCTACCGCTTCTATCTTCTCAAATGAAACAGGGTTACAAAATGCTACATATACAGCACCAGTCAAAAGTTTGGACATACTTTCTCCTTCAAGGCAATGGGAAAGGGTGTCCAAACCTTTGACTGGTACTGCATTTCACAAACAGGTACTGTAAAGTGTCTATGGAGCACATGGTAATGCAGTGCTGTGGTCTTCAGTTGGAGGCTGGATGAAGTTAACAATGAGACTTACCGTTAATGGATATAATCTCCATTTCCGGGGAGGTGAGGTAATACTGCTCACAGAGCATTTTGGCACTCTCATAAGCGTCTGCAACGATTCACAAAAACGATCACGTTATATTAATAAAGACGAATTAGATACATGATATGAAGGGACAAAACGCTTCAAAACCTTACATGCTTGTTCTGTACATGAAAAACCTTTTTTATCCCCTCCCCAAAAATAAAAAAAATATTTCGATGTAAAAAAATAAGTAAAGGACAGTGTGAAAGGTCATGGTCAGAACAAATCCATTCCAGCGTGTTCCCGTCTCCCTGTCTGAATACCAGACGGTAGGGCGGCCTTACCTTTCACAACTTCTACGGCGTCACAGTTGGGGTCGATGCTGCCGATGTGCTTGGGATGAGCGGGGTTGGCACTGCCGTCAAAGATTAAAGCTAAAGGGCACAACAAAAATAGACAGAGAGAACAACACAAAACCCATGAGCTCATTCCCGTCAAACAACAGATCATAAATACATAACATCCGTATCCTGCAATATGAAATGTACTGTCCGACACGTGATTTCATTACTGCATAAACCGCATGGCATCCATGCAGCTGTTACAATATAGCGCTATGGGAAACACAACTAGAGGCGGTGGTGTTTATGGTACAGAGTGAGAAGTTGGAGGACTCGAATGGTGTAGATGGGGCTATGGGGCTGGACTTACAGCACTGGTATATGGTACAGAGTGAGAAGTTGCAGGACTAGAATGGTGTAGATGGGGCTATGGGGCTGGACTTACAGCACTGGTATATGGTACAGAGTGAGAAGTTGGAGGACTAGAATGGTGTAGATGGGGCTATGGGGCTGGACTTACAGCACTGGTATATGGTACAGAGTGAGAAGTTGCAGGACTAGAATGGTGTAGATGGGGCTATGGGGCTGGACTTACAGCACTGGTATATGGTACAGAGTGAGAAGTTGGAGGACTAGAATGGTGTAGATGGGGCTATGGGGCTGGACTTACAGCACTGGTATATGGTACAGAGTGAGAAGTTGGAGGACTAGAATGGTGTAGATGGGGCTATGGGGCTGGACTTACAGCACTGGTATATGGTACAGAGTGGGTAGGTAGAGGACTAGAATGGTGTAGATGGGGCTATGGGGCTGGACTTACAGCACTGGTATATGGTACAGATTGAGAAGTTGCAGGACTAGAATGGTGTAGATGGGGCTATGGGGCTGGACTTACAGCACTGGTATATGGTACAGAGTGAGAAGTTGGAGGACTAGAATGGTGTAGATGGGGCTATGGGGCTGGACTTACAGCACTGGTATATGGTACAGAGTGAGAAGTTGGAGGACTAGAATGGTGTAGATGGGGCTATGGGGCTAGAGTTCCAGTGCTGGTACATGGTACAGAGTGGGTAGGTAGAGGACTAGAACGGGGCTATACTTGAAGTGCTGGTTCAAGAGCATCCGCGTGGAGAACAGAACTAGAGGTGGTGTGACATAAAGATCTATAGATGTATATTGTGCACGGTGCAGACAGGGCAGGCTATAGGTCTGTACTCACAGTGCTGGTTCATGAGCATGCGCGTGGAGATACGGCTCATGTAGAAGCGGTCCAGGAAGTACTGCACGTTCTGGTTGGTGACGGGGTCCACCCCAAACGCCTCCTTGTACTCCACCACGCCCTGCGCCATGGTGGGCACCACGTCGTTGTGACGGTTACGCACGTTCACCAGGGTCTCCGTGAACCTGGGGGGGGGGGGGGGGCGTAAGAGACAGGCAGAGATGGAGAGAAAGAGAAAAAGAGAAGAGAGAGAGAGAGAGAGAGGGGGGGGGGGGGGGGGGGGGGATTTGTGTATGAGAGATAGCCAGAGAGAGAGAACGATAGATATAGAGAAAGACAGAGAGAGAGGGGAGGAAAGAAGGGATATGTGTATAAGAGACAGTCAGAGAAAAGAGTGATAGATATAGAAAAATGGAGATGGAGAGAGAGAGAAAGTGTTTCTTTGGTTGGCCTTTGACAGAAGAACTGACAGAAGCAAATGCGTCCACACCTGCTAGTGCATCGCGGTCAGTCTGTTTTGCAGGTGACTTACTTTTTCAGGACCGTTTTGTCATCTGCGTCTTTCTCTAGAAAATCCACTAATTCCATAAGACTCTGGGCATACCTATAGGTGAAACAAACAAACAAACAAATTCTTCTTATTTTCTATCCTGTATGATCATTCCGTAGCACTAAACAGAACTGAAAACCCTCCAGTAGCATATGATTTCGGGGTAGGACAACACCCTTATGGTTGCAGACCACCACGCGAACTCCATAAATACACTTGGCCGGTACTCACAGCATCAATATCTGGAGAAAGGCCCACTAAATACTAATGCTACATTTTCATAATTATTCTATTTTTTATGTAACGATGACACAGTATACAATTTAAAAGCCTTCAATTGATACACCCTAGCTTGATTACCAACCCTTGCACTGCACAAAAGGATACTGTGTAAGTCGTAAAATGAGTCAGGCCGTTTCTTTGTGTGTATCTCTATGCCAGCCAGGGTGACTGACTCTGGGGAACTGGGTGAAGGGTGACAAGACTATTCAAACTGACTTTGTCTGTCAGCCGACCTTTAAGGGTCTGACCTTTAAAAGGTTTGACCTCTCAACATTTCCCCCCTACTTCCTCAGTTTCTGCCTCAGATTTGATTTGATTTTTCTTTTAAATTGTAACAACTTGTAGAAAGTTAAAGCATCATCTCTCATCGAAAACAAACATGCTAGCTTAGTGACGAGAGTGATCCTCCTGTTGTTCACGAAGGCTTTGAGCAAACTCGGAACGTGAAAGCCTAAGTGGGTGAGTGCTAAGTTTAGACCCGTTTGAAACCCGCCGTGGATAACTGCCACCTGACTGGGGGTCAGCCGTAAACTTAGATGATTACTTCACATAGACCCTGACAGGGTACTGTCACAGATTACAGTAGGGATTACTTCCTGTTTGAAACCCGCCGTAGATAACTGCGACCTGACTGGGGGTCAGCCGTAAATTTAGATGATTACTTCACATAGACCCTGACAGGCTACTGTCACAGATTACAGTAGGGATTACTTCCTGTTTGAAACCCGCCGTGGATAACTGCGACCTGACTGGGGGTCAGCCGTAAACTTAGATGATTACTTCACATAGACCCTGACAGGGTACTGTCACAGATTACAGTAGGGATTACTTCCTGTTTGAAACCCGCCGTAGATAACTGCGACCTGACTGGGGGTCAGCCGTAAACTTAGATGATTACTTCACATAGACCCTGACAGGCTACTGTCACAGATTACAGTAGGGATTACTTCCTGTTTGAAACCCGCCGTAGATAACTGCGGCCTGACTGGGGGTCAGCCATTAACTTAGATTATTACTTCACATAGACCCTGACAGGCTACTGTCACAGATTACAGTAGGGATTATTTTCTGTTTGAAGGATTTTAGGCTTTAGTCTTTAGCCATACATGTTACAAAACAAAATCAACAACAATTCATAAAGGGCAAATGGCAGGAGTTAGAGGAGGACAAACAAGGTACTGTCACTAGTCTAACAACGAAGACTTGGAAACACACACTTCAACAACAACAAAAAGGTTTTGTTTTTTTAATAGACCAACTGCTGGGGGAAATTATTGTGGAAGGTTCAACATTTATTTTTGGGGAGATGTTTAATGAGACAGACACGACGACTGCAACCATTACTACTACAGGGACACTCAACTGCTGAAATGGACTGATCCAGACCTGGCATTACATTTAAAGGTACATTCTTAGTATAGTGTGCCGTCATACAAGCAGTCAACACACCTCTCCATGACACCTCACCCAGTGACACACCTTCTCCTCCTTGATTATTTATGTATCAGAGCCTATGTGTTTGTGTGCGTGATAGATTAAGTCAGTGTGTGTGTGTGTGTGTGTGTGTGTGTGTGTGTGTGTCTGTGTACTGAACTTGATAAGGAAGCTCGCAAATTTGCAATCTATGCCAAACCTCTACATGAAATAATGATCCGTCAGCGAGTATGATGCAGACTCACTACTTCTAACAAACCTACCATGTGATTCTCTATGTCCTAATCAAAGTTCAAGTTTAAAAAAGGCCATGTCTTGTGAAAAGAGAAAATGCATAGCATTTTATAAAATTTTACACAATACATAAAATTACTCCCTATAGACCAGGCAGCAACCGGTCTCCTCACCACGAAAGCATTGGTTTCTATATCTAAGACTGACTTTCTATATAGACCGGCCATACAGTGAGAGCAACAACAAACAACCACAACTAAACAAACACAAGCACAGCAGCAACCATGGCAGGCATTAGTCAGCAGAAGGTCAGCTGATACATTTTTCAACCGGACAACCCGTCCCACTGCCTCTGACGACACAAACAACAGCGTTCGATCTAACGTGCAGCTGAGCTCATCCTACTGTGCAACGCTACTGTGCAGCCATCAGCTGTTTCAAAGCAGACAGCTCTAACAAGCTGACGGGATGAGGTTATATACGGGAGGAAACTGGAGGAGATCTGACACACTGTGATTACACGGACGCCGGGATTCATGCTAAACGTACGGAAAGGAGGAGAAGGGAGTTGCTATATTATGGTCTAGGATTGGACAATGTTCAGGGGTGTAGTAGTAACTGGAGTGTGTAGGATAAATTATGTCTACATAGTGGTGTGTGCACATTCAGAATTTCCTCTGTAACGTTAATTAGGGTTTATAAAAGAGGTGTGAAATAAAATCACTTCAGGTTTTTTCACCGTGAAAGAAGAGAAAAGAAATAACGCATGATGTAGGCAATGAATGAAAAGAATGAAAAACACAAGATTGTAAACATTTCAGGAACGAGGGAGGATAGGATGGATAGTTTTAGGAGCAGAGGTCACGGGGGGGGGGTCGTGACCTCGTCATTCCGATCCTACCAACTGTGAAGCAGCTGTAAAGAGGGGGTGCTGAGCAACTTGTCCGGGAGGAAGTCGATCTCCTTCATGATGTTGGCCAGCCTCACAGGAAGTTCCTGCCGCAGGAACACAAAGGAGGTCTTCTCACACGCATTGGCCGAGCCTGAAGTCACATGACAGGGGAGGGAGAGGGGGCAAGTTGTGGTACTCTCAGCAAATGTCATAACTGGGTTAGAACGGGCCCGTGACTGTAGCTACATCTACTGTTAGTGGTAACATATTTCAGAGCATAACAAAATTAAACTTTATTATGGCTAGTCATTGACTTGAAATGGTTTACATCTCTCTCTCTCTCTCTCTCTCTCTCCTGACATATCATGTTCACGTTCACAAGGGCATTGGGGGCTCATCAAGCACTGTGTTAGGTCATGTGTCCAGTTGTTGTTTTCCTCCTTTCTACCATGGCTGAAAAAGTACCATGGCAACCAAAGACAGAGAGATGATCTAGTTTTCATTTAGTCCAGAGTTTACAACACTAAAGTAAACACGTATCCCTAATGTTGTGGACATAATTTGGATTGTGCTGTTAAAATGATTTTTCCTGTTTCAACACATATAACTATAGTATAGACGTCACAAATAACAGCAGACTTAACATGGTAAAAATCTATGCATTTTGACATTATGGCACTCGAATCCTGAAAACTTACCAAAGTCTATGAATTGCTTCATGGATAACGGAGATGGGGAAAACTTTGAGAATCTATCCACCTGTTTTGGTATGTCAGCCTTTGAGCTGTTTCTCAACAAAAATTGGGCAAACTTCATGGTTGCAGTGATTAAAATTTAAAATCTCGAGGCCTCGGGTTGTTGTTGATTCTTTGAGGGTGCCCTTTCTTGTGTCACTAGCACACGCCAGTCTTGCAAAAGCTGAGCACCGTCCTTAGCTCTACTAGTAGCTGGTTAGCCAAGATTTGCTAGCCACACTAACGATAAACCCCACGCGTTATATATTGCATTGACATTGTATTACTAGCGATAGACACAATGCTTTCTATATATTTCTTGAGGAGTATAACGTTACTTGCATCATCTGAACCTGAAGTACCTCGAATGAGTTACAATTTATCGGAGTTAGCTGCAATGTTGTTAAATCGAGACTGCCACTGTATTGGACCAATGACATTGCCAATGTGAATGCTGCTTCTTTGAAAAGGGAGGAGTTTGATGTGTTTTGGTGGGGGATGGACCGTTACTTAGGCTGACGTGCTGTAACTCGACTCGAGCAAGGCTGTGTAAAAGCATCATACAAAATATACAGAGTTTAATTAGTTAAGTAGTTGAATACATAAAGTGGTAATCAATCAAACACAACACACAAGAAATAATGAAAACAAAGATATATCTACGGAGGTAACATGGCAATATATCCTATGGCCATCAGATGGCAGCATTGTAAAGGCCAAGCGAGTGAAGAGGGTAGCATTTCCTCTGTTCCTCTCTCATCATCCTGTTCTTCCAGGGATGCCACATGCACCTGTTTTGTCGTTGATGTAGGTCATCCACTTATAATATGCCCTTTTTTTAGCCGTTTCATGGCCAGGCTTATAACATATTTCTATTTTAATTTGAACAAAGAGCTCAAAAAGAGTGATTCCAATGTGGTTTGAAGAAAGGATGTGGTGAATTGTCGGGCGTAGAACGGTGATACAGCATCTTTACCAGTGACATAGCATTCAAAGGAAACACCAAGGTAGGCTTTCAAATTCATCAGCATGATTTTATGACAAAGGCTGTCAATATATGTCAGTTTTAACTCAGTGACAATGTGTTTTTAAGGCTTTATAAAAGAGCTCGAGGCGCATTTTCATGTGACGTCATTGCTAATCATACCAATTTTAGTGTCATCTGGGTGTGCGAACGAGCATCCTTATTCTAAACCCATGACAACCAAACCGCCCTGCCTCTTTCATAGAATGAATGTAACAGTCTTAATCAAATGTGATGTTTGCATATAGCATGTACCCTAATTATCAAGGAACTCCAAATATGCGTTGGCAGTGTTTACATGGTGATGCCAATGGCAATACCGAAGACAGAGAGAAAGAAGTAACATGATCCTTCTACATTGTAATTCAACGGGACCCAATACTTCTGTGCTGTTACATAAACAGCAACATAGGATAAATGGCTTCATGTCAAACACATACAAGGAATATATATTTCGTCTTTAAAAAGTGCCATACATACTAATGAAATGACGAGACTATTTGATTATAAAGTGACTGGTGTTCAGCCCTCATCCACATGTGACATTCTTTCCCTCCCAGCCCCAAAGGACACAATGTCTGACAAAAGTGACCTCAAAGCCGAACTGGAGCGCAAGAAACAGCGCCTAGCCCAGATCAGGGAGGAGAAGAAACGGAAGGAGGAAGAGAGAAAAAAGAAAGAGGTAAGGAGAAAAGTGAGTAAAAGTAGTGCATATCTGGAACACAACTCATTTCATGCGTTTGTCAGGCATGTGTGGTTGGTAGTTCTCACCAGGTCACAAAGGGTGCAAGTCCTTCTGTGTGTGTGTGTGTGTGTGTGTGTGTGTGTGTGTGTGTGTGTGTGTGTGTGTGTGTGTGTGTGTAATGCATTTTGACGTCAACTCATACAGCTCATATGTACTGTAACACAACAATGGTATGCATTGCAGTCTGAGACCCAGAAGAAAATCGAGGCGGCCCCAGAAGACTCTGATCTGGACCGCAAGCGCAGGGAGACTGAAGCCCTGCTCCAGAGCATCGGAATATCCCCTGAACCCCCATTAGGTACAGCACAAACTTAAACACACACACACACACACACACACACACACACAAACAGACATATATACACACACACAAACAAACACATGCACACACAAACAGACATAAAACACTGTGAAATATACCCTACAAAAGTAGCCGGGTACTTAGCCTACTGCTAGCGTTGTTTGCATGTTTATGTCCAGTATGTGCTTAAAAGCGTACATCATACTGGATAAACAAACGGAGAACAGAAAACGACTCCTGTAGTTTGTATAGGATATTGTTGAACTTATAGGCCATATTATACAGTTTTACTAAAAGCGGTACAGTAGTTCAGCACAGTGCCCGTCATGATGTATTTGCATGCGTTGAAAGTGTGATATGTTAGTGTGACGGGAGGACACATATCAATTTTAACTCAAATTCAATGAGTAAAGAACATCTTTTGTTGGTGCACATTGTACTCAAGCAGTTTTCCGTCTTACATGCATTTCCTCGTTACCTTCAACACATTTAGTTAACGTATCCTCTCCATACCATTTCATCTTTGATGATTCATATATTTTTTTGACGGGGTTAGATTGAATGAAGAGTCTCAATGATATCCACATTAAACAAAACAATGCTTAATGTGGATGACATTTTTGTATATTATCCTCTCATCCTTCAATCAGTTTTGTGTTTCACCCTTTTTCTGATGTGCCTTGATATCTTGGAATAGTAGAAATTTGAAGTCAATTCCTTATATCAGATTATAGATCTCCGACGTCATTGTAAGTCAAGGTAAATAAACAGTCCTAATATTTAAACTCAGTAGCAAGGCACCCATCTGCTTTATTTGACTTCAAATCCCAAGATTCATTTCACGCTTTGCTAGATTCTAGAGAAGTCATTTGCCACCAGTGTTCTCTAGTGGATAAACATTGCAACAACATCCCGGACACATCAAACGCAGGTCACTGCCGAGCTGATTAACCACTGAGCCTGTAATTTATTCTTGAAACGTCGTTTATTATAGAGGAAGTCATGATTGCTTTAACTTGAAATTCAAAACGAGAACCCATTTGACCTCTTGTCCCCCTTTTTTTGTTTTGTTTTATTTAATCTTCATTATTTTCTTTATCACTCCTTCTTCTTCTTCTTCTTATTATTATTATTATTATTATCATTCAACCATTTAAACCCACCCCACTTTTATTTTTGAATGGCCACCCTCCTCCCGTCCCCCATGCCATTGCTTGGGTTGACCAGTCCATCCGCTGCAGCCTTTAATGTTGGATTCGTGTTATTTTCATTATTTAGTCCCGAACCCCATGTCCCCCTCCAAATCAGTGAGCACCCCCAGCGAGACAGGGAGCCAGGACTCGACCGACGGGGGAGCGGCAGGCAGGTAAGGCTAACGGTCCCACCCGGTCCCACCCGGTCCCACCTGCTCACATGAAGGTCGAGTCTCACAAGTGATTCAGGAGGCCTCCTCCTTCACACTCCCTTGCATCCTTGTTCATTGGTTGGCCTCTTTGATATGGGCTAGGAAATAGAACTCTGGGTTTAGAGAAAAGGGGGTGAAAAATAGTGAAGATGCTTTTAAAATATTAAGGAGATGTTAGCAATCTCACCATTCGTTGAGCTATTTTATTCATTCCATGGATACCTTTTTTTGAATAGGTACATGATAGTTAAACAGTGATCATGTGCATCCTTAGAGTTTATCAATTATTTGCTGAATACTTACTGTAGAGAGATTACTTTAATACGTCTGAAGGTTATTTATCAGGTTACTAGTGACGGTTATTTATCAGACTATTCTACTGTAGACAAACTGACATCCTCCCTATAAATTAAATAATCCCGTGATTTGCTCTGGAAGCGAATGAAAAGCAAATATTAGAAGGGAATTTTTTTTCCAGCCTCTCTAAAAGACGTTATTTTTTCTCTCTCTCTCTCTCTTTGTCTTTTGTACTGAAACAACAGGTATAGGTAAGGATCTGTGTCAGTCTGTGTTTGTCCTTGAGTGACTGTGCCGGTACCTCTGTACCACTGTGCGCCTCATGCTGCCATGACGACCTCCGTGCTGAGTTCTTCAGATTCCTAGAGTAGGGAAGCCATGGCAGGGTCCTCCTCTGAAATTATATATAGGTTCATCCTAGGGCTGGTTAAATGAAAGGAATATACCGCAGGGTCAAAAGGTGAAGTTCAAAGGTACTTAGTCACAGACCCTATGGTGTCATATACTCTGCCTGTTTGAACCACAGTTCATGATGAAGTATATCTATTTTTAAACCACTGCTAAAATGAAGGAACCAAGTCTACACTAGTCATTAGCCGTTGCGTTACTTTGCCACTGTGACCCCACAGATGTCCACGGCGGCTTTAGCAAACATGGTGTGTTGATGTTAGCAAAGTGCACTGTCGTTCTCCTCAAAGAAAGGTTATGTTTAATCATTCATTTGGTCATTTACATCTCCATTACATGTTACGCTTATTCTCATCTCACTGCTGATGTCAGTTGGGGAGGGGTGTCCGTCGAGGTCACCTGTGATGTGTGTTTCTACCACCAGGGGTGGAATTGGGTTGGAAACCGCGGCAACGCCGTTTCCCAGAATGAAATTCTGCTATGTATATTTCTGATTTCTTTATTCTTGTAGCTTTTACCAATTGGATTTTACAATTTGGTGAGTTAGTTTTTCCGGAATGTCAAAAAACTAAATCGGAATGGAAATAGACTTCTTTTTCCCCCCCAAATCCACCCCGGAATATGGCATGCCATTTTGAGCTTCTCCATCTGTTTGGGTATGTGTGTGTGTGTGTGTCCCCTCTCAGGTCAGGGTTTGCTAAAAACAAGTCACAGACACAGAGTGACAGGTAAGCATTATCACCTCCAACCGAGGAATGCCCGTCCCCCGCCCCGTCCCCCGTCCCCACCCAGCCATCACCACACCCGCCAGCTACATTCCCCTCAGATGGGCACTAACAGACAGCCAAGCACAGCGGTGTCGGCGCATTCAGTATACAACCTGTGTGTTTCTGCTTCGGAGGAAGCGGAGAAAACAGTGTGTCTGCTCCCCCTTCCCCCACCCCCCCTGCCCCACCTCCTCTCCTACCTGTCCTCACTCTTAAGATGACTGGCTGCCTGTCGCCTGCTGTTTTTTTTATTTTATTTTTTTTCATGAACACAGGCTCCAAAGACTTTTCCGCTCGCATGGGTTGAATCGCGGAAGTCGTTTTATTTTATTTTTTTTCTCGGTGGCGACGGCCGGGGGGTTTGACAATCCGGTTCTTAAAATGTCATTGCTGTTACAGTAAAACAGTCGAGTCTGTCAGGGGAAATGAAACACTTTACTCCCGTTTGGCTGGCACTGTGTGGCATCGCTGAAGGTCTAATGGGCATGTGCAGTGGTCCTAAAAGCTGTTATTGAGGAGGAGAATGGGGCCGGAGTGTTACCTTGTCATATGCATCACTGACGTTGGATTTTTTTAAAGCCCCACTAGGCAACTCTGAACATAGATTCAGGGAGCCCATTGTTTACGACAAGCGGATAGACAAACATGTTCAATCTGAAAGTATAATACACATTTTAATACTAATGCTATATTATACATGTATAATGCTATTATATACATAATATATATATATATATATATATATATATATATATATATATATATATATATATATATATATATATATACGTATGCAAGTATTGTGCATAAGTTTTAGGCAGGGGATGCTCTTTTGAAGGCAATGGGTGGTCACACCAAATGTTGATTTGATATAGATTTACTTTTCCCTCACTTTCAATTTTATGTATTGATAAAAAGAAAAAAAATACAATGAACATTTATATATAAAAAAACAAAAATCATTCTTACTTTAAAGACTTTACACCTGCCTAAAACTTTTGCACAGTACTATACTGTATGTATATCTATATCTATATCTGTAGATATAGATATAGATATCTATATATATATATATATATATATATATGTGTATATGTATATGTATATATATGTAATATCTAAGTTGATCCATAAATGGTGTCTGATTCTTTTAGAATCATGTCTGAATCTTTCGACTTAAAATCATTATTCATGTAGTTAATAATGTATGCTGTTAGCTGCTTATTGGAGTTTTAAAGCTGTCCAGATCAGATTTAGCATACGAATTGAATGGTTGGAAACCGTATACAGCCAACCAAGTCATCTCCACCATGAAGTAACATACTGACAGAATCATATGCTTTTAATACATGTCACGAATGCCTTGTCATGTATGAGGAACAACAACCCCATATGACTGTACACTGTAGATGTCTGTGCAATCATAATTGTGCATTTAATTTAGTCACAAATGTGAATTTTGATCCATCGTACACATTTTATTCTATTGTTGGTTCAGACATTTACGTTGCATTTGTCTTCTTGTTCACATGATAATTAGCGTTAATGCCCAAGAATCTTTACCATATTAGGATTCTGCAGGCAGATAATCATCCATAATGTCTTTTGCGTCATGACAGATTCCCATCATCATAGATGACCCATGATGCATCTGATGGTCAACAGATTAAATATAATTGGTCTATAGATCCCTTAACATATCTAATGTAACTGCAAATAGCTGTCCCACGATTCTATATTTCATTTTCCCTAAACATAGTGGCTGAGAATATGTAATGACATTTAAATGATATAATAAGGTCTATTTGATATTTCTATATCTAGTCTGTCCCAGGAGTATGATGCTTGTGTGTGTGTGTGTGTGTGTGTGTGTGTGGGATGCACAAGTACAGTGCGACCCTCGTTTAGGCATTGGGTTTCTATCCTCTCCCCTGTGGCAATGCTATTCCTTGCATGAGTGCTTCCTATGTGAAACCATTGATGTGTGTGTGTGTGTGTGTGTGTGTGTGTGTGTGTGTGGTGGGGGGGGGTGATGTGTGTGTGTGTGTGTGTGTGTGTGTGTGTGTGTGTGTGTGTGTGCGCGTTTGCTTTGCAAAAACGTCAGTGTGCAGTGTATTAACCCCTGTTCTGTCCTCTCCTGTTCTCTCTGCCGCCCCCTGCTGGCCACACCAGGACCCTGCAGTGGGACACGGACCCCTCGGTACTGCAGCTGCAGGCGGACTCCGAGCTCGGGTAACTGTACAGCTCTCTTATCTTCACAGTGTAAAAAGATAAAACACATGCACAGCGCCCATAGTTCTTCATAGTTTAAATAGAACAGAAAAATACATTAGGTTACTTATATACTGCTCTTTTATTTCTTCACTGTTTGATTAAAAACACCAAAAACCCACTCGATACTTAAACAAAACTATCATATTCACCGTACAACTCCGCTTTAATGATCAAATATCAAACCACAAAGAAGGAATTTTTTTAGTAGGTAAGAATGCATCGTTTAAATGTAGATCGTAGTTGTCCGGTAGCAATGAAACAATGGGTCCTTAGTGTGTGTTT
>JAPMUY010004054.1:0-29274 GCA_026901105.3 Galaxias olidus | reverse complement strand
CATTCCCAGGCTTTAGCTAGCTGTCTTCTTTTTATATTTTTTTCCCGATTGGCTGCTGACAACTGAATAAGGATGGCCACGCAAGAAGACGGTTTTGTGAGATCTGAAATGTTCGGCAAAAAACTTTTTTTTTTGTCAAACCAGTGCCTTCCACGACTACTGATGACGTATGAGGATCATCAAGGATTGTCCCAATTCGTAGGGCCAGATTTCAACCCTTACCCCTTGTGACTCTGTTTCGAGGGGCAAGTCGAAAAGCAGAACGAAGGGCTAGGGCCAAGGGTTAGGGCCAAGGGGTGAAAATAAGCAATTGGGATTGGGCCTAAGTTATTTAAAATATAACAAGCCGCCACGCATGGGAACTTTAAAATATAATTTAACAGTTTTGTAAGGTTTATGTGGGAAATGTCATTATGCAGTATTACCGGTCAATCTTTAAATTTACCAACTTGGTAATTAGTCATTTAAATGTGCATATAGCCTATATAGGCCTATGTATTAGGCTGCTTTGCCAATCTGTATTACTGTCCATGGTTCCGATTCGAAGTGTCAGTCGCAAATTGCTTGGCTGTGTGCGTGCTGTCATGATTGTGTGGAGGCATACATTGCTTTTGTTTTCCTTTGTGTGGGATGAAGGGGGTGCGTTTTGCACGGCCTTCCTGTTGTCACTGTATTCCGCTGACGGGCACATACAGCTTGTGTTATGATTTGCATTTCAATCAATTGCTTAAGCAATCTGGCCAGCAGTTTCTTTTGTTTTAGCACTCCATGCTGTTTTGACACTCCATTCCATGCTGTTTGCTTGTTGCATTGCTAAGGCTGGCAACCTTTTGGGCCAAGGTGTCATGGCCTGGCCCAATTAGGGCCTGGTTTCAGTTTATTGTTTGCACCTGCCCCTTGTTACCTTGTTTAGTGTCTAGTTTTTTATTGGTTGATTGTTTCCCTTTGTTTGGTATTTTAGCCCAGGTTCTTCTGTTGTCCCTTGTCTGTTCATTGTTTCCTGTTTGGTTGCTGTTCGATGTTTGCCGTGAGTATCCAAGCCTGCCTTAGTGCTGTTTTTTTGTTGCTCCTGATTTTTCTGTTACAATAAAGCTCCACTTCTCGAAGAAATGCCTGCTTTTGGGTCTCAGTTCTGTCCGAAACCTGACAGAATGAACAGACCACTTCAAGACCCAGCGGGTACTGGCTTTTTGTCAGTCTACAGCGGTGAGAGGGGAAGGGGCCGGGAGTTTGTTGCGAGTTGCTGCCGGGAGTTTGCAAATTTTGAATCAGATGTCCAGAAGGTGGGCTTCATGCTTAGCTGGCTTGCCGGTGAAGCTAGAGACTGGGCAACGGAGCTGTTGCAGCAATGATGCCCTTCATTGGGTAATCCCATGCTGTTCGTGACCCTGCTGCTTTGCCGTTTTGAGGCAGCTCCAGCCCCTGCTCCGGAGTTGTCACCCCAGGCTGTCCCTGCTCCCGAGGTCCCTCCCCAGGCTGTCCCTGCTCTCCAGGCTGTCCCTGCTCTCCAGGCTGTCCCTGCTCTCCAGGCTGTCCCTGCTCTCCAGGCTGTCCCTGCTCTCCAGGCTGTCCCTGCTCTCCAGGCTGTCCCTGCTCTCCAGGCTGTCCCTGCTCTCCAGGCTGTCCCTGCTCAGGTTGCGGTCCCTGCAGGGGATGTTTCAGCAACCGTAGTTGACCCTGCAGGGCCTACATTCCAGGTGGACCCAGCCACCAATGGGTCGTCTGTCCCGGCTCCCTGGGCTCCTCCAGTGCCGGGCCCCCCCCGGCTCCTGCTGTCGCTCCGGTGCTGGCCACCGGTCCCTGGCCGCTCCTATGCTGGCCCCCCGGGCTCCTACTGTCGCTTCGGTGCCGGTCCCCCGGGCTCCTGCTGCCGCTCCAGTGCTGGCACCCCAGTGCTGGCACCCAGGGCTCCTGCTGCCGCTCCAGTGCCGGCCCCCCGGGCGCTTCCTGCGCCTCCTGAGCTTGCTTCCCGGGCGCTTCCTGGGCCTCCTCCCCGGGCGCTTCCTGCGCCTCCTCCCCGGCCGCTTCCTGCGCCTCCTCCCCGGCCGCTTCCTGCGCCTCCTCCCCGGCCGCTTCCTGCGCCTCCTCCCCTGCCGCTTCCACGCTTCCAGCCGGTTCCACGCTTCCTGGGCCCTGGCCTCCTCCTGATTCTACGCTTCTTGGGCCCTGGCCTCCTCCTGGTTCCAAGCTTCCTGGGCACGGGCCTCCTCCTCCTGGTTCTTGTGTGTCTGCGCCTCCCGGGCCTCCGCCTCCCTGGCCGCCTCCCGTGTCTGCGCCTCCCTGGTCTCCCCCCTCCCTGGCCGCCTCCCGTGTCTGCGCCTCCCTGGTCTCCCCCCTCCCTGGCCGCCTCCCGTGTCTGCGCCTCCCTGGTCTCCCCCTCCCTGGCCGCCTCCCGTGTCTGCACCTCCCGGGCCTCTGCCTCCCAGGCCTCCTCCCGTGTCTGCGCCTCCCGGGCCTCCTCCTCCCGTGTCTGTGCCTCCCTGGCTTCCTCTGTCCCGACCTCAGCCTCCTCCTGAGCCTCCTCCTACGTGTCGGCACCAGCTGCATCCGCCTGAAGGGGGCTGGTCTTTGTTTGGTGCATCGGGAGCTGCGCCTTTAGGGGGGGGGGGGGGGCAAGGTGTCATGGCCTGGCCCATTTAGGGCCTGGTTTCAGTTTATTGTTTGCACCTGTCCCCTACCTTGTTTAGTGTCTAGTTTATTATTGGTTGATTGTTTCCTTTTGTTTGTGTCGTGTAGGGGCAGCTCGGTGGTTAGCACTGTTGTCTCACAGCAAGAAGGTCCTGGGTTCAATCCCAACCTGACCCAAGGGCCTTTCTGTGTGGAGTTTGCATGTTCTCCCCGTGTTCGCGTGGGTTTCCTCCGGGCACTCCGGTTTCCTCCCACAGTCCAAAAACATGCAGGTTAATTGGTGACTCTAAATTGCCCGTAGGTGTGAATGTGAGTGTGAGTTGTTGTCTGTCCCCATGTGTCAGCCCTGTGATAGACTGGCGACCTGTCCAGGGTGTACCCCGCCTCTCGCCCTGTGTCGGCTGGGATAGGCTACAGCCCCCCCGCGACCCTGCAAAGGATAAGCGGTATAGCTAATGGATGGATGTTTCCCTTTGTTTGGTATTTTAGCCCAGGTTCTTCTGTTGTCCCTTGTCTGTTCATTGTTTCTTGTTTGGTTGCTGTTCGATGTTTGCCGTGAGTATCCAAGCCTGCCTTAGTGCTGTTTTATGTTGCTCCTGGTTTTTCTGTTACAATAAATCTCCCCTTCTCGAGAAATGCCTGCTTTTGGGTCTCAGTTCTGTCCAAAACCTGACACAAGGTTTATGAGTTCGCTATATAGGCTAGACCTACATAATTATCTGCTGACACATGTGAAAAGCGGCTAGCATATTACAAATGAGCACGCTTTTATGCTTAATACCAATTTGTACGCAGTTCATGAGAACTTATGTCAACAGGTCTGATCTGATTTCTTTTTACAATATAGCACATTCAAAAATTATTGAACAATGCAAATGTGATTTGCAAATTTTCTGTTGAATAGCTTACACATTTTCTGAGGAGAAACCAACACCCATAATTAACTAATATCAGAATAGATATATCCATTATGAGCCTGCGTTTGGTGAACAGGACAAAACCCCAGATTATCCGGAAAACACCCCTTCTTGCACCCCCCATTCTTGTAGTCGTACGGTGCCGTTGCTGCTAGATTGGCAGTGCTGCTTCATCATAATTTAATGGCGGACATAGAGGATGGCTAAGTAGCCTACTAATGTTTGAGTGATTTTAATACTTATGCAAACATATAGAGCTTAGAGAACTAAACTATCCACAGTGACAGTAGAACTTAAACGAAGTGGATCGACTCTTCCTGTAATAATAGCTTGGGCATTAAATCTTTATTGCATTATTTTATTCTTTCACGTGCATATCAACACACTATTAATTACCAGAATCATAACGTAGTTTATGGGAAATGGGCGATATTATGAAGGCACGGTTTATGCGGAATGGACTAATCTATTTTATTACAATGCATTTTCTGACAATATAATGTATGGGGTCATTATTGTAGCAAAACTATTTGCAAATGCGTGTGGAGAGTTGGGTATCTGTATCTCAATCCGTGCATGCGTAATCAGATTGACAAATGTGTACTGAGACTTGTGAATGTGTACAGGGATCTGCAAATGTGTATTCCGAATCAGTGCGTGCGTAATCAGGTTTGTTAGTGTATAAAAAATATCCGTCTGTATTCAGATTTGCAAGTGTATAGAGAGTTGTAGACAAATCTGTGAATGCGTGCATTGATCTGTTAATGTGTAGACAAATCTGTAAATACATACGTGGATCTTAATGGCTAAAAGTCTAAGTATTTTTGCTGCAAGAGCTGAAAATACAGACAAGCAAAAGTTACAACTCACGCGGGCCTCTCAATTGGATGTGTTTTTACACGTGACTTTTGCTACACTTCTGGCGTGGCAGAGATCTGTGCGTGTGTGGCGATTCATCTGTGTGTCGAGGTTTGTCTGTCTCAGTAGAAATTTCTATGACTCCCAAGCTGCACTTTGACATCCAATCAACGCGTTTAAACTCATGTCACATGAGCCGTTTATTTAAATGTACACACTACATTAAGATATCAGATCCAGTAGGTCTATGCTGCACTGCATTACTGATTATACATTGTAATGATATGCACTAGCCTACTGATTAAAAGGTCTGCCTTAGTGTTTTTTTGTGTATTTAAAAATAATTGTTTCATTAAGATATAATAACTAGTTCGATCACATGGACAATGTTATGATATGCATTATCAAATATCATATCTGCTGCAGCCTAGTTATATTCACTGTTGGTTTAGAAGACCGTGCAATTGAGTGATACCTGTCATTTTTGTTGTGAATTTAGATATGAACGTTAAATTCATATATAAATAACCATATTTAGCCCCGCAGATTTACAGAATAATCATATGCACTATTGATGAAAAAGAAAAGTTTTTTGTGAACCAAAACATGTTTATTAAAAGAACTTTAGCCATGCCATTTTTATAAAATGGGACTTCAGTTTAGTTGTGCCCCTCACCACTCATCTTAGATTTCTTTAGAATGTCTATCAAATTCTTCCTGCTCACTGATTAAAAAAAATAAAAGGACGTTACGTTAACTTAGCTAATTTAATACTGCGTTGGAGAGCAAAAAGGCATGGTGCAATAACTTAAAATGTTAATATCAAGAAATAGCCTAGTGCAATAAATTGGTATCTATCCTTAGCTAATCCAATAACCTAATCTAATAACCCAACGTTACGAGACGGCCGAACAATAACTTCAGCAAAAAATTATTAACATACAGTTCGCCTATACTTTAGTTTAGCCTACGGCAATGCATCAGGGGCAGCAGGGTGGTGAAACTGCCTGGGCTCCAGGTCTGCAACCTCCCCCTTCTCATTAATTTTGACTGGTAGCTAACAGGTTTTTGACCACATTTTCAGTGTCAGCCATTTCACCTACAAAGCTAAATAAATATAATTTTAATTATTCTATGGTTTTTGGAACAAGTCGAATCTAAAACTGAGGATTATCGAACACACATGAAAAAGAGGCAGAGGCTGGATTCGAAGCCTATAGCTAAAACAAAGATCTTCATAGGTTTAACGCTGGCATTCTGCCACTGTGCCTTTATACTATGAATTTCTCAGCGCAGAACAAAGTCTTATTTGGTCATCCTATTTATGTTGGCAAGAAACGCCTATGTTAAGTTGGGTCGATGAGGTAAACCAAATGTTAACATTACATATGCAAATAATGTGATATTAAAATTGTCAAGCTATAATGCAAGAAATCACTTGAACGTTTTGTTTGAGAATTTAAACTAACTAAATACATATTACTAATGGCATTAGTTAGGATATCGAAGAGAAATAACTTGGAAGCGAAACAACAACTACAGATTCCATTCAATTGCAGCCTCAGCAAATGTAACGACTAACATAGCATATTCTACAGCTTAATAGTTTAAGATGTAGCCTAGTTCAGAGCTTATTACCGGCTCATGTGACAATTCTAAACGCGTTGATTGGATGTTGCATATCGAAGTGCACCTTGGGAGTCATAGGCATTTCTACTGACACAGAGAACCTCGACACAGAGACAAATCGCCACACAGACGAATCTCTGTCATGGCAGAAGTGTAGCAAAAGTCACTTGTAAAAACACATCCAATTGAGAGGTCCGTGTGTGTGGTAACTTATGCTTGTCTGTATTTTCAGCACTTGTAGCAAAATACTTATAAATCAGTATTTATTATTTATTTATTGTTTATAATAATAAACAAAAGACTTTTAGCCATTAATATCCACATACGCATTCACAGATTTTTCTACACATATACAACTGTCAATACACTTGCAAATCTGAATGCAGACGGATATTTTTTATATACACTTACAAACCTGATTATGCGCGCACGGATTCGGAATACGCATTTGCAGATCCCTGTACCCATTCACAAGTCTCAGTACACACTTGTCAATCTGATTACGCAGGCACGGATTAAGATACAGATACAAAACTCTCTACTCGCATTTGCAAATAGTTTTGATACAATAATGACCCCATAGTGATGCAATATCTTCTATTCATCCTAACAGCTAACTGTATTTACGAAACAAGATCTAGACCCATAACTAGATCCACCATCGGTATTTCTCAAACACTTCAATAGGGCTACTGTAAACACGTATTATAAAACTTGTGCCAGCTATGTTTATATCTAACAAGACTGAATGATGAGCGCTACAAGCATACAGATGGAACATGTAGGCCTACTGCACTCATTATTCATTTCAATGCATGGGTGAAAAACACTTAAAAGTAATAAGAAAAAAACACGTGAACCGGTCACTTAGCTACGTGCACGCACACTATGTCTATTGTCTTGATAAACTTTCAAGCTGACATGGTTTAGCACATGACGTTACATAATGCCATTGTTAGTTCACTACACAGTGTTGGCAGTCAATGCGGAATGCCTTGTGGTTTGCATTGACTAAGGAGTTATTATTTCAATAACACTCACTTCTTGATTTGCTATATTGCTAGTGAACATGAAACACCATGCAATTGTCCTTCATTACATCAGGAGAGGTTAAGCGCCTATCCATGGCTAGGTGCTAATGCTAACTAGAAACTAGCTAACTCAATGGAATAATTAGCAATACGGTGACGCCGTCTCATATACTCACAGGCGCATTCGTACAGATGTCCTGAACTGTTGGCGTGGTGTTTTTGTTATTTATGAGTTCGCCATCCCACTTCTGATGCCCCTAATGAAGGACCTAGATGAATCATACCCTTGTGTATACTGCCATCTAGTGCCCAGAATAAAATGTTGACTAAGATATACATGTATACATTTTATTGTGATCACTAGATGACAGTATACACAAGGGTATGATTCATCTCGCTCCTTCATTCCAGCTCCCCTCAAGTCTTACCCTCTTCCCATTCATTGTATATGGGCAAATTTAGCGTGTAAAAGAGGCAATTAAAAAATAACAAGTGGACAAATTCCGTGGCATTCAAACTGACATTTTGGCGTTGCAATGGAAGCAAAATGCAAAAACTGATTCAAAATAATTATGTGATGCGTCTAAAAAAATGTAGGCATTGGCAGGTAATGCAATCCTGTTAGGCAAAGGATGATGTTGGAAACTAGTATCTGTACAATTGTAGCGTAGGCCAGCAGAACCTTATATTTTTATGTGATGCGTCAGTGATATACCCCACAGATAGACCATACCCATAGATAGACGCTTCCCCTCTCCTGCTGTAATGAACGACAATTGTATGGTGTTTCATGTTCACTAGCAATGTAGCAAATCAAGAAGTGAGTGTTATTGAAACAAAAACTGCTTACAATAGTCAATGCAAACCACAAGGCATGCCACATTGACTGTCAACACTGAACTAACATATCGTAAAGACGACAAAGGCATTGTACAAAGGCAACGCAACACTAGATATAATTTTGGCATTATGAAATGCCATACGCTAAGCCATGTCAGCTTGCAAGTTTATCAAGACAGTAGACATACGTGTAGTGTGCATGCATGTAGCTAAGTGATCGATTCACGTGTTATTTTCTTATTTTTAATCGTTTTTTTGCACCCATGCATTGAAATGAAGAGAGCGTAGTTGTTCCATCTGTATGCCTGTATCACTTATTGTTCAGTCTTGTTAGATATAAACATATCTGGAACAAGTTATATAATAAGTGTTTACAGTAGCCCTATTGAAGTGTTGAAGAAATAACGATGGTGGACCTAGTTATGGATCTAGATCTTGTTTCGGAAATACAGTTAGCTGTTAGGATGAATAGAAGATATTGCATTACATTTTCATAAAATGCATTCTAATAAACTAGATCAGTCCATTCCGCATAAACCCTGCCTACATAATATCGCCCATTTCCCATAAACTACATTTATTTCTACAATATGATTCTGGTAATTAACAGTGTGTTGAAATGCACGTGAAATTAAATCCAATTATGATGAAGCAGCACTGCCAATCTAGCAGCAGTGGCGCCATAGCGACTACAAGAATGGGGGTTGCAAGAAGGGGTGTTTTTCCAGATAATCTGGGGTTTTGTCCTGCACACCTAACACAGGCTCATAATGGGTAGGATACGTGTTCTGATTTAAATTAATAATTGGTGTTGGTCTCTCTTCAAAATTGTGTAAGCTATTCAACAGAAAATTCACATTTGCATTGTTTGTTATAATCATTTTATGAACGTGCTTTATTGTAAAAAGTAATCAGATCAGACCAATGTTGACATACAGTACTGTGCAAAAGTTTTAGGCAGGTGTGAAGTCTTTAAAGGTAGAAGAAAAAAAACACACTAATCATCATCATCATCTTCATCCGCTTTGTCCGGGGTCGGGTCGCGGAGGTAGCAGTTCCAGCAGGGCATCCCAAACTTCCCTTTCCCGGGCCACATTAACCAGCTCTGACTGGGGGATTCCAAGGCGTTCCCAGGCCAGTGTGGAGATATAATCCCTCCACCTGGTCCTAGGTCTGCCCCGCGGCCTCCGCCCAGCTGGACGTGCCTGGAACACCTCCCTAGGGAGGCGGCCAGGTGGCATCCTTACTAGATGCCCGAACCACCTCAACTGGCTCCTTTCTATGCAAAGAAGCAGCGGCTCTACTCCGAGTCCCTCACGAATGGCTGAACTTCTCACCCTATCCCTAAGGGAGATGCCAGCCACCCTCCGGAGGAAACTCATTTCCGCCGCTTGTATCCAATTAACAATTAATACAAATGTTAATTGTTTATTTTTTTATCAATTCATAAAATACTAAGTGAGGGAGAAGCAAATCTGTATCAAATCAACATTTGGTGTGACCATGTTTTGCCTTCAAAACAGCATCCACTGCCTAAAACTTATGCACAGTACTGTATAACTCATGAACTGCATTCAAATCGGTATCAAGCATAAAGCCTAAAAGCTTAAAAGCTTGCTCATTCGTAATTTGCTAGCCGCTCTTCACCTGTGTGAGTAGATAATTATGTAGGTCTAGCCTATATGGCGAACTCATTAACCTTGACCCAAAAAGTTACCAACCTTAGCAATGTGACAAGCATGGAATGGAGTGCCAAAACAGCATGGAGTGCTATAACAAAAAAAACTGCTGGCCAGATTGTTTTAGCAAAATGCAAATCATAACACACGCTGTACGTGCACGTCAACGGAATAGAGTGACAACGGGAAGGCCGTGCAAAACGCACCCCCTCATCCCACACAAAAGAAAATAAAAGCAGAGGGGGGAGGGGGGGCAAAGATCCTGTGGCCTCCCCAGTTCTGGCGCCACTGCAGCAGTAAGCACCCCGTTAACAAATAGGGTCTGGACTGCAGTACACTCATCACTGACACATCACATAAAAATATAAGGTTCTGCTGGCCTACGCTACAATTGTGCAGATACTAGTTTTCAACATCATCCTTTGCCTAACAGTATTGCATTAAATTTAAATTGTGACATAAATAATGCTTGCACAAATGGAAAATGATGCTACATTTTTTATATTGCATTTAAATGTTCAAATTTGAATTAACATTTGAATATTGTCCGCATGACTGTGGGGTAGGACTTTGAAAATTTAATGTCTAACAGCTTTTCCATTTTCATTTACTGGGTGAACTGGGTTTAATATGGACATAGAATGTCCAGAGGAGCATGTGAAAATGCAAATGAGTTTTAGCATTTTAATTGACATTTTGACTCAAATAACACATACATGTATAAAATGGAAATGGTATTGTGAAATGAAATTTTCAAGTTTGCATTATTATTTCAATAACGTCCCTTATGGGCTTCCATAAAATATATTAATAAACATTAATATATACAGTGCATCCGGAAAGCATTTACACCCCTTCACTTTTTCCACATTTTATTATGTTACAGCCTAATTCCAAAATGGATTAAATAAAAAAAATTCCTCAACATTCTACACACAATGTCGCGTAATGACAAAGTGGAAAAAGTTTTTTCGAAATTTTTGCAAGTGTATTAAAAATAAAAAAATAAAATATCACATGTACATAAGTATTCACACCCTTTACTCAATACTTTGTTGAAGCACCTTTGGCAGCAATTACATTCTCAAGTCTTCTTGAGTATGATGCTACAAGCTTGCCACACCTATTTTGGGGCAGTTTCTCCAATTCTTCTTTGCAGATCGTCTCAAACTCCATCGGGTTGGATGGGGAGCGTCGGTGTACAGCCATTTTCAGATCTCGCCAAAGATGTTCAATCGGGTTTAAGTCTGGGCTCTGGCTGGGCCACTCAGGGACATTCACAGACTTGTCCCAAAGCCACTCCTTTGTCATCTTGGCTGTGTGCTTAGGGTCGTTGTCCTGTTGGAAGGTGAACCTTCGCCCCAGTCTGAGGTCCAGAACGCTCTGGAGCAAGTTTTCATCAAGGATCTCTCTGTACATTGCTGCATTCATCTTTCCCTTGATCCTGACTAGTCTCCCAGTTCCTGCCGCTGAAAAACACCCCCACAGCATGATGCTGCCACCACCATGCTTCACTGTAGGGATGGTATTGGCCAGGTGAGGAGCAGTGCCTGGTTTCCTCCAGACATGAGGAACGCGCTTGGCATTCAGGCCTGAGTTCAATCTTGGTTTCATCAGACCAGAGAATTTTGTTTCTCATGGTCTGAGAGTCCTTTAGGTGCCTTTTGGCAAACTCCATGAGGGAAAGGCTGTCATTAGCCTTTTACAGAGGAGTGGCTTCCGTCTGACCACTCTACCATAAAGGCCTGATTGGTGGAGTGCTGCAGAGATGGTTGTCCTTCTGGAAGGTTCTCCCATCTCCACAGAGGAACACTGGAGCTCTGTCAGAGTGACCATCGGGTTCTTGGTCACCTCCCTGACCAAGGCCCTTCTCCCCCGATTGCTCAGTTTGGCCGGGCGGCCAGCTCTAGGAAGAGTCCTGGTGGTTCCAAACTTCTTCCGTTTGCGAATGATGGAGACCACTGTGCTCGTTGGGACCTTCAATGCTGCAGAATTTTTTTTGTACCCTTCCCCAGATCTGTGCCTCGATACAATCCTGTCTCGGAGGTCTACAGACAATTCCTTGGACTTCATAACTTGGTTTGTGCTCTGACATGCACTGTCAACTGTGGGACCTTATATAAACAGGTGTGTGCCTTTCCAAATCATGTCCAATCAATTGAATTTACCACAGGTGGACTCTAATCAAGTTGTAGAAACATCTCAAGGATGATCAGAGGAAAAGGGATGCACCTGAGCTCAATTTTGAGTGTCACAGCAAAGGGTGTGAATACGTATGTACATGTGATATTTTTATTTTTTTATTTTTAATACATTTGCAAAAAAATTCCCAAAAACTTTTTCACTTCGTCATTATGCGGTATTGTATGTAGAATGTTGAGAATTTTTTTTTATTTAACCCATTTTGGAATTAGGCTGTAACATAATAAAATGTGGAAAAAGTGAAGGGGTATGAATACTTTCCGGATGCACTGTATGTATATTCTGAGTATTTAGATACCTCGATCTTAAGTCTACCTTTAACAGTCATTTAACTACAATTTGAGCGCAAGTCAGCAACATCTGAAACATTAGCAGTATTTTTGATACATGAATTCATTACGATCATTTGATAATAGCATGATTAATGTTTATGGAAAACTGGTGTTTACAATAGTTTTTACACTCTGTACGTGTCATCAAATCCATTTACACTGATATACATTTGAAATGCATTAAACTATTATATTTGAGCAAGACTAATATATTTTAAAGAGCAGGTACTACCAAGGAGAACTGTTATAAATGACGGCTCTTTTTATATTCTTTTTCTCTGTCTCCTCTCTATCCTAGTGAAGAAAGAAAACACCGTTGGCTACTTTCTGAGTTAGCCTGTTACCTTACTTTTCTCTCGCCAAAACGCAACCTAGCTTCAGAGCATAATAAGACTGATATTGGATTTATCTGGTTGTGTAGTTTCATATGATGCCAATACCTTCGCGCTAGCTTAAATGAGCACACTAGAGTCCGGGCAGCGGCCGAAGTTGTCTGCTAATCAAAAACAAAAAAAAACACTAATGGTAATGTAGACCTTTTCACATGACGTCACATTTTGCAGGATTCTATAACCTAATTAGCCTACACAGAAGAATCCCACAAGCGCCCCGCAATATAAATACATTTATACAAACTTCAAGCACACAAACTCTTTGGACAAATGGTCTATTCACAAAAAATAGTACAAAAAATACCTCGGAAAATGGCAAGTAACACTTTAATACTTTTTAAGGATCTTAATTTTCGCAAAATTGATTTATTACCCTTTAATACTTTTAAATACCACCCTGCTAGCTTTATGTGTAAATGAGAAGAAAATTGGGAAACAAATTGAATGAATGGTTTACTGTATCAAGGTCAGATTTGACAATTCAAAAACAAGTATAAAATTCTGAGCTAAGCTTAGCATTTAGACCAATCAACTAGTTTTAAGTTGACAGTGACATTGCATGCCAATAAATGAGCAACGCTCCCCCCAAAAAGTTAACTAAAGCCAAGTGAGCTAATGAACAAACATTATCATGCGCCTAATAAAAAAGTGAGCCGATTTTAATTTAAAACAATAGTGGGCCATGCAGTATTAAACTACTCCCTAGGCCCATTTCGCAACAGCTTGCAGCTGCAACTGTTCGTCTGACCACTATCGGCCACTTATCGGTATCGGCCTAAGGTTTATTGAAATATCGGTTATCAGTCCCAAAAATGTATATCAGTGCATCCCTAGTTATTACTGTTGTTATTATTGTTGTAACACATTTTATTTTATTTTATTGTATTAGTGTTGATGAATAGAGTACAGTAAAGATCTCAGGCAGTTTGCAGGCCAACTCCAGTCGGGGAAGACAACAAGTACATGGGGGAGGGGATTTTTCAGACCCACTCATTGGCTACTACTCCTCTCACCATAAGTCAGAATTCAGTTTTTCCACTTTCTGGACATTGCTGTCACAACTTCATTCCTCCTCCACAAAGAACTACAGTATGTGCAAAGAACAACAATAAACCAATGTCATAAAAGGGGCCCAATCCCAACTGCCTATTTTACATCCCTTGGCCCTAAACCTTAGCCCTAGCCCTCTGTTTTGCTTGTCAACTTGCCCCGCGCAGAATGCATCATATCAAAATAGCAAAATCAAGACAAATGTTTAGCCTATTTCTGCTAGAGGCTACAGCCAGCAGTAGGACTACGAAACGTTGTTTCATTGTTTATGTTTCACTGATATTAGTCGAGGACATAATTATTGTCCCTAAGATAAGTTTAAATTGTAGTTCCAGAGGACAACTTTTCAAACATCATTGTTTTCTCACTCACCTTTATTTATTTAGAAATACTTTGTTGAAAACATAGTTACATCAAGTTTCTAATGACATGGTTGTTAGGGTTGTCCTGAAGTTGAACCCGTTTCCTCATTTTGCTAAATTTAAGTAGCATAGCTAAGACAAGTAGCGTTAGGTTGATATAGCTACGTTAAGCTATGAAATAGAATGATAGCTTAGTGGTTCTCAAACTTTTAATGACAGGCACACCTTGGACATTAGAAACAATAATTAAATATAACTAATTTGTATTTTTCTCTGTTAGATTTAACAGGTGCTAGTAATTGTAAAGTCTCTGTTCTGGTCTGTTGATTTTTCCTGCTCTGTTTATTCCCAGGGCTTGCACACCTTTTTAAATCTCCACGCCATAACTTCCACTAGTTGTTTTTTTTTGCCAGCCAGAGTGGCGGGTGGCCTCCATATTTACTCGCCAAAGGCTAAATTTACCAGCATTTGGCGACTGTTCATTTTGGATCCTGAACCAACATCCTACAGTAAGTTTAGTATTTCCTTGCCCAACTACACTATAAATACTGCATGACTAATTACAATAAATAAAGGGGTTAGGCCTAGTTGCCTTTGTTAAAATGGACCCTGTCCAGACGGTAGAGCTTGTTAAGCCTGGCCTTGTGTTGGGGTGCCTTATGGTTGGAACATCATAGTCCCTGATGAAGGAAGAAACCTCCTCATTTTCACTTCTCTGGGTTTTATTGATTTTGACTTGATCAGGTAATCACAACCAGACCATTTGTTCCAAAATGTTGGATCAGATAACAGTGCTTGTTGGCTGTCAAGCCATGGTTTTTACTGTATGCCCTCTGCGTCAATGCAGAAGCTCTATTCCAGTTCGCATTTCTTAATCAAAATGTTTTTGGTTTTTTTACATACCACTTTTTTTTTCGTTCTATTTTAGTCTTGCTTCTATTTCCAAGCAATTATCAATTAGCCTTTCGCAAAAGCCCCGCCCACCTTAGTTACTGTTGCTAGCCCGTCAAGCTGCGCTACTTTGCAAATGGTACCCACTGTAAACAACCAAGCATGGAGGGGAAAAGTAACATATTACCGGTTAGTGTGATTAACTCTTTTTGGAGTAATACCTCCGTGATATCCTCCAGATCGAGGCAAAAGAGAGGGTTTGCAATATGCAGTAGAGATGAGATATATTCAAAATAGTGAAATCAAGGAAGGGGGCTCAACATTAATTAAAGCAAAAGCATACAGAAGTCAATGAAACTTTGAAACTTTGAATGTAAAACCCCATAACCTCATCCTAAAATGCGACCAGCACAGCCTTGTGGACCAGTCATGCATGCTCTTTCTTGCACTGTTGGGTATGTAACTTCTGTATATAAATATATCTTTCATTGAATTATTTTATCAGTCAACATCATCCTATCAATTTCAGCAGAAAGTCACGACTCCACTTGGACAAACACATTTTTTTCAAAATTACCATGTACAAGCTGTATTTAGTACTTAGATAATACATACAAAAGAAACAAGGCTAAAGGACCCTTTTCATATCCAGTGTGCCAGGCAAATCACGTAGTGATACGATTTACCATTTATACAACGGAATCTTCTGAATTCCAAACATTGCTTCTCAACAGTTTTGGAGAGGCTCTCTATTCAACAAGTGTAACGAGAGATAAGATGAACAATTTCTTGAGAACATTCTGAACAAAGTCATGAAGTTAGTCAATTTCTACAGAAAGCGCATTGCCATATTTAAAATCGATCTCATACCAGAAATATTGAATGAGAAACTTTTTTAAACTCATATTGAACTTCTACAATATTTTTTTATTAGGAAAAATGAACAACTTGGTTCTTACAAATGCCTGCTATTATATTTTGGCATTAGTTGCTCAATTATATGTTATCGAACACAAACATTTAATGGTTATATTGCTGATCAATTATCAACTAAATATGAGACCTGGTTGATCAGATGTCAAATTTTCATTGTGGTCAGAGTTGTTTTGACTCTTGGCCAGGTTGTACCTGAACCTGGGTCACATAGTACGAGCGACAAAGTCCTTAACCACTCAGCTATAGGAAAATATTTATTATTGCATGATCCAATGGATTTACACAGTTTGATCCTCTTAGCCACAGCTACATTTAGACATTGCACCAAGTTTGCAACTTAGATACTTAAAACATTTGGTGTTTCTGGCATTAACAAAACAGAGAAGGCTTCTTGTCTTCTTATATCAGTAAGATAGCCGATTAACTCTTCACCAGAAAGTCAATAGATTATCCCAAAATGAATCAGCTAACGTTAAGTGTATTTGAAATGTCCCATCCAGATGCTTTTCTGGTGACTGTTGTGAACAACTGACAAGGGAAAGTGCAATGGGGCACACATGGGGTAGGAACATGTCTGCAGCACTAAGCACTATAATCAGGCAGACATTGGGTAGGAACATGTCTGCAGCACTAAGCACTATAATCAGGCAGACATGGGGTAGGAACATGTCTGCAGCGCTAAGCACTGTAATCAGGCAGACATGGGGTAGGAACATGTCAGCAGCACTAAGCACTGTAATCAGGCAGACATGGGGTAGGAACATGTCTGCAGCACTAAGTACTGTAATCAGTGGACTGAGTGCACCCGTAAAAAGCTACTGACAGAAGTAAAGTAAAAATACCCCTAGAGTCTGCGAGAGCAAGGGCGAAAGATGACTCACATATTGATAACACGGTTTTGACCCTAAGCATTGCAACGACAATGAGCACGAGAAGCACTTCAGAAACCAATGCAATCATGGGCAGGTCACCAGATCTAATCTTGTGGCTGGGAAAAGGTAACAACTGTAAGGGGCCTGAGAATAAACCAAAGTAAGAAAGGGTGCTCAAGTAGGGAGAGGCAGTAGCATCGCATTGACCTGTTCTTTTTAAGAAGTCAAGCAAGTAAGTCGAATGAAGAACAGCAGCTGGACACAAACCACGTCCGAAGGACATCAACTCCAGCATTGAGGCAGTGCAGGAAAGCGCCAAAAGAAAAGGTGGCCGAGTCCAATCAGTCAAGTATAAATAAATAAAACATCCAAGAAGAAGCTCAGTGACCAAAAACCTGAAGTAAAGTGGCCATCAGCTGAAAATGTTTGTGATTATTAACATAGACCTAAAATATTTTTTTACCACTTGTCTTTGAGGTAGGATATCGTAACTAATTCAGCCTATGAAATTGGCTGAAGTTTGCTTACTTTGAAATCGGCATAAAACAAGCTAGCTTACCATAGGCTACAGTATAGCTATATAGTATGCTAAATTGGTAAATGTTTATTTAATTAATTTAATAATTTAGAACCAATGCATAAGCTTGATAAACCTTAGTGAAGGTGTCAATAAATAAATGGTCTCATGATTTTAAATTACTCTGATCAGCCAGGAATTGACGTAGTTTTACATTTTAAAGGAATAGTTCACCCATTGTTAAATATTTCATCATATACAGGTACCACTGCTGCATTTTACACATAGTAGGCTATCGTCATTCAGTGTTTCGCAATTGAACAGCAGTTTCACACCAGTTGGGAAACTGACGATATTGTATAATAGTGTCATTGTGGTGTACAATAAATTAATCATTTAAATACTGGTGTTCCAAAAAATAGGGGAATTTCTCTACAATTTATACTACTACCCGAAGTTGTTCCATATACTTACATAATGTAGCATAAACAATATATATTATTTTAGCAGATGAGGGACCATCCCTTTAATATTTATTATCAGACTGGGAGGGCAAAAACGCACAAGAAGCCTAATTCAACTTTACAATAATTCACTACATGTTTAGAATCGGGTAGGCAAACTCATCAACATTTGCAATTATTAAGATCAGTGTACGTGATGAAATAGTGGCATTAGAATGTGCCAGAGGTCACGGATTTGACGGGCAGTCTTTTTCTAGGGGAACGGGGACGACGACGGTGTAGCTGGCTACCTTCTACGACTGGCTGGCTACTACATATCTTGTGGAAAGCCATGCTACAGAAATGCACTAGATGTCCTACGCTTCCTTTGGAAACTACTGAAGCCAGCATGGAAAAAACTAATTGTTCTCAGATCGTGGCGTCGAGCCAGTGGAGGGAGTACTTCTTCCCAAAGAGAAAGATTCTTGTGATTTTAGCGAATTCAGACCAAGTTGCTTGTTTAATGTTGAAGGGATTTTTTTTTTTAGTGTAGTAGCACAGACACTGAGCAAATGCCTTACAAAGAATAAGTTAATAGAAACCTCAGTACTGAAAGCAGACGCATCAAGATTTTCTGTCTGTCTGGAGCACAATACATGATTTGGCACCAAATTCAATTGGCATCACGTGAGACAAAAGACTTAAGTTATTTTTCTAGATTTGGCAAACGCATTTGGGTCTATGCCGCTCAAGCTGTTGTGGACTGCATTTGAGTTTTTTAAAGTACCAAATGCAATCTCAAAGACAATGTGGTAAAGTGGTTGGTGGCAGCAATAGAGCATAGGCGCTCAATAGTCAATGCCATTCCCATTGGAGCAGAGGGCAACACGCACCACATTTGCTTTTTCAGGGAAGGAGTTCCGCGAAATAAGCATGTGACTGGAAAATGCCAGCAGATGTCGGCCAACAACCGAGAGTCCCATTTGAGATTGCAACAACAAACTTAACGAATTACTTAAAATGACTCTAAGTCATTTTATCCACTCCAGTGACCCACAAAAGGGTTAACAGCAAACGTTGTTGACGTTTCCCCTCCCACCTTCACCTAAATAAATCGTTAATTTGTTTGGTTTAGCAGAGTCGCTCCTTTAAATCGTGCAACCATATGAAGTTGCACACCCACGGCAATAAGAAAGCAGACAAGGAGGACAACCTGAACAGGAAAACAATTTGTAAGCTTGTAGTCAGCGCGACTATAATATAATAATATATATAATATAATATAACATTTTATTTCGTTTTTAGCGCTTTTCTAGATACTCAAAGCGCTTTATACAAATTGGTCGGCAATTAATAACACAGAATGAACTACGAATGGACCAACAGCTATCAAACACAACACTCAGTCAGAGTGATACCACGGCAGCCAATTTGACAACCTTGTTTTTCATTACTAAATTGTAACAACAACGTAACGTAAAAAATAGACAACGAAAATGAATGCAAAATCTCTGTTCATTTAGCCCTTACGAATTAAGACAAGACGAAATAGCTGGCTCTGTTCTAGCGGACAACCTAGATCAAAGTTGCTGTCTCAAGGCATTGGTTGTTTGACTTTTAACGATTAATTGAATTGCATAACAAATTCTCCTTGCCTTCATGCATCTTTCTCATTCGATGTTTATTTTTCCCTGCTCTGAGTCTGTGTATGTCCACGCAATTGAGCAAATGCCAAGCCATTACCTTATAATTTGAAGCAAACGCAACCTTGTGAGTAGAGGTGTGCAAATTTCTCGATTCTTTGATGCATCGCGATGCGGACGACTCTGCGTCGATGCAGCAACATAGCAATCAATTTAGAAAATATAATTAAAAAAATCTAATTTTAAAATAATTAATAGATTTTATTGTTAGTAAAATTTCAACCTACAATAAAGTATAGCCTGCAGTTCAGCTACTACTAAAGTTAATCTATTGTTTGGAGAACATTAGGCTAACAAATAATTTTCCAGTTAATTCTGTAACAGCTGCTGTTGTTGTGAGCTCGTCATTTACCCCCTTCTCAAGTAACATAATGTGACTACTGTAACATTCCATTTAACTACATTTGGAAGTAACAAAGCTAGCCTACATTTCTGTTAAACATCTACATGATTGACTCGTGTTCAATTTCAAGTCCGAAAACAAATTTTTTAATTAGGTCGTGACTCGTGACAGCCTGACAATTGAACAATGGAACTTTGACTGAGGAGCGCAAAACATGATGGAATCGCTGCAAAATGAAAATGTTAGTAGTTACGAGTAGTCCCAGAACACTAACGTTAGTAACGTTATCCAAATGGAATTTAATAACGCTATATAAGTACGCTAGCTAACGTTAGACTCCATGGGGAATAACGTTAACACCACATCCAAATTGGGATGGATAGCGCTCGCTAAATCAAAACAAAAAAGATTTAGCTTTTGACAAGAATTTCGTAACAGCAGTGGTTGAATGTATTGTAGGGTAAACACTTGTCTGACTGGCTGCTAGTATTATTTTATTAAAAACTAGCCACGTGCCGTAATATTGAAAATTGAGGCTGCATCTAGATGCATCAAAAAACGTTGGCAGGTGAATCTTGCAATCTTATTATTGATTCGATAGCATTAGGAAAACTTAATGTTACGTATCATAGTGCCGGCTCTGGCTTTGGAAGCAGTGACACTCGCCTCAGAGTGGTACTAACTTCATCATTCAGTTTAGCCAGACTGCATAAGCTAGTTACGGTTCACATCAGCCACTGCCCTCTTGTTGCATAGGCGCCGCATTTAGCCTACTGTTCAAGTGGTTGCATGAGTAGAAGTGTGCATGTAAACCAGAGCCATTTATGTTAATTCCCCTTAGGAGTCGGACTAAAACATTGACGAAAATTTGACTAAAACAAAAACTGACTACCACTGACTAAATCCTGACTAAATCGAAACAAAATTAAAAAAAATTTACTTTAACGCAAGTACAATTTTCAGTAAGCGACGAAGACTAAAACTAAATAAAAAATGCTTGTCGAAATTAACACTGCACCACTCCTCTACTTCACACACTGCACTGGTTGCCGGTAGCAGCATGCATCAAATTCAAGTCACGTGTCCTAGCCTATAGGGCGATGACCGGAACTGCACCCTCCTAACTACAATCGGTGCTCAGGCCCTACACCCCATCCCGACCACTGCGTTCTGCCACTGGATGTCGCCTTGTCGCACCCCCACTCCGTGGAAAGGACAGCCTGTCTTTATACACTTTCCGCAGAAACTTAAAGACTCACTTGTTTCGATTCCACTTCGGCTCTTAAATGTAACGTTGCATCTACATTGCACTTCTACTTGATATACTAAGGGGGCTTTCACACTAGGGACTCGGGCGTGGACCCGAGTACACTTGACCCCAAAGTCCAGTTCATTTGACTAGTGTGAACACTCTGTTCCATGCCCGAGTCCACTTGAAAAGGTGGTGTCGAGTACGGCCAAGTGTACTCGAGTACGGTTTGCATCAAGTGTGAACGTTAACCATACCAAAACACAGAAGTGGACTTCATAACTATAGTTCAATCACGTTTAAATATGGCCGCGAAAATTATCTTTGTCAACTGCAGAAATTAAATTCCTACTTGAAATTTGGCAGACAAAAATATTCATGCTCCACCTATCATTTGAAATCTCCGTATGGCGTGCAGCACGCACCGATCTCATCCTCTGAACTGCCCCACAGTAGGAAGGCAGGCGAGAGGATCGTTCATTACCTCAATGTTAACCAACATATTAATAATAGGTACAGTGCAATAGCAGACTCCACTGTATGTGATCTGATCTTTTCACTTTTGTACACGAGCAACAGTACAACTGTTTTATGACTCATTTATTGAATAATTCCCGTTTTAGAGGGATCGTTGCATTTTGCACACTTTAATACACAAGCAACAATATAAACAAATGTTGCGTAGTTGATGCAAGTGTCCTCTGGTACGGCACAACATTACCAGTGTGAACGCTGCCCGGGCGGGGGGGGGGGGGGGGACTCGGGCACTGTGCGAATATATCATACCTAATGTGAAAGCGCCCTAAGTAATTGTTTGTACTCACAAATTGTTTGTAGTTGGTTTGCGATGCTTCTGTTTTGTATTCTGATGTTTAGTGTAGCACATGCTTAGCTCTTATCTAGGTGATTAGGTCAGGGATGTACTTATTTGATCTACCTGACTTGTAGTTCCCTACCTTCTCTTGTTGTAGTAACTATTTTTTGTTAGTTGCTTTCGATAAAAGCGTCTGCTAAATGTAATGTAATGTTTTGTTTAACACGGAAACGGCAATATTAAACGAGTCAGTAAAAGTTCGATTCATTTGACATAATAGTTCAATTCAAATCAAAAACTAAAAAGATTTGTTCAACAGGTTTGTTTGCTCACTTTTGCACATCACTACTTACCATTGTCATAGTAAGAGAGCTTCATGTTAAGACACACATTGTCTGGTAGGGGCCCCAAGTTCTGCATCAGAGTGTACAGTTTTCGTACCAGGAGGATGCTCGCCTTCTTGGTGTTGCTGCATGCCATCTTTGTCACTGTGCTGCTGTTGTGGTTTTTGCTACATGGGATAGGGTTAGGTTCAGGTTCAGTTTTACTTTATTTGTACCCATTGGTAGATTTGTTTTGCAAATAAAAGAAAATATGACATCCCCTTTTAAAACACAATATTGTACAGACAGCACAAAGACAAACATGATAAAAATCCTCAGGACTTAGAGAAAAATAAGAACACAAAGATACATGAGGAAAATATATAAAAGATTAATATTTAAGATAAATATATGAAAAACAAAGGAATGTGCAATGTTGCTATATCTTATTCATCTGAGTGATGGATGCTGAAACAAAGCAATTTTTATACCGCTTTGTCCTACACCTTTGTAACATAAACCTCCATCCAGCGGGAAGAAGATGGAATTCACTGTGCAAAGGGTGGGAGTCATCATTTAAAATTGAGCTAGTAATCCGTTGTAACCGTCTGATAGGCTTGGGCCATATACCGAAAATACCGCTTACACACGGTGTGTGTTCATGCTCACGGTGTGCTTTCAAATACCGCCAAATTTTTTGTTGTGTTTTTTTGCGATTTCTCTTACAGCAATAAACACGTTGAACATTTCAATTTCGGGCTGGTACCAGTCCAATTTATAAGCCTGCTTTTCATACAATTCAACTTCATTGATTGAACATTCTCATTTAGCTCATCATATTTACAGGGTTCCAGCAGCTTAAATAAAGTTAGATTTAAGACTTTTTAATAACTTTTTAATATCACTAGGAGTGAAATTTAAGACCAACTTTACAACAGGGTTCATTCGGATGAGACATAATTCAAGGACTTAAGTACTCTTTAGCATTTTTGAAGGACATTCCAAAACGTGTTTCTTCAATCTCTGCAAGTATATTACATATAAATAATCAATGACTCCTCAATAAAAAATTATAATACTGTAATAAACATTTTATCTTATATCTATTTTGATTTAAATGAATTAATGCACAGAAGCATATTAGTATATCACATAAACATACAAGTATATGAACTAGTCACGTATGTTTTAACAAATAGTTTATTAAATGCACTATAAGGGACATTTAAGACAGCTCCAAATACTTCTCAATTAATGGTAGGAATGGACATTTAACAGTTGTGCGCATGCTAGGGGCAAGTACACTGAAAGGTTGGGCACTTGGAGCCATTAATTAGAATAGAAATCAGAAATAGAATATATCCTAAATGATAACGTGATAAATAAAGACCCAACTCAATAATGCATCCAAGTGACATAAGACTTATTTTTAGCTTATTTATGCATTACACTGGCTTTCTCTTCTCTTCATATCTAATTGTTAATCTCAGATAGTTTCAATCTTTGACTCTGCCGTCACTGGCACACTGTTTCTCATATACACACACACTATCTCTGACTGTCATCTTGTCTCATGCAGAAACTACCACTTTCTCATTCTCAAGCCCCCCGCTCCGACAAAAAATTTAAACCAGCACACTCTTAACCTAACTCATGTTAGAAAGCTAGCTAAATTCTTTGGTAAATTTGTTAAGGTCTGGTAAAGTAAACCATGGCCAACAAAACATATTTGACAGTAGATTAAATCCCTGACAGGCAAACCGCAATATCTAGTTTTAGTAACCAATTTTTATTAAATTTGCACCTTCACAATTTGTCCATTTGGTCGCTTGCTGACAGTGCATCTGCTCTGATGCATCCCAGTCACTAACAAAGTTAGTGAATTCAGTTCCGCATTACGTTAATACGAGAAGTTTTCAGTAAAAAAAAATTGAAAAAATTAGATGTTCCCTATTATTTCGAAATTTTAAACTGCAATATTAGAAAAAAAAAGATTCATGAAATCCTACTAGCCATGTCTTTGGATTTTTAAGACTTATGACGTTTTAATACCAATTCAAAAAAAGGGATTATTTTTTGACTACTTATTTCTATGCCTTTCAGGACTTTTTAAGGATCCGCGGGAACTCTGTATTAAACTAGTTAAATAGCGCTTCAAATGCATCCACATCTTTTTCAATCGTTGCTCAATGTGAAAGCTGTTGAAACGCTGCCTGAGTGACCAGGGCATTCATTGCATTCAACGCGTAATTTGCCTTTTCACAACTTTGCAATAACAATCCGCCAAAGTGACATAGCACTGTTATTCAGTACAACGGTGTAATTAGCGATCTCCGCCAAAACACAGCTATATATCAATCATAACAAGCACGAACATAAACACAGTCCCAAACATCAACTGCGTGACAATGATCCATTGATAATACGCCACTCGGGATTCAACAGGTTTTAGCCAATGGCTTGCGAAGTGTAGTCATAATAAACCCATCTCATTTTGTAGCGATTCTATTTCTATAGCCCTATATTACATTAGATTCATTTAGCAGACACTTTTATTCAAAGCGACTTACAAAAAATAGTGCCTACAAAAAGTTAAGGTAAAAATTACAAGTCAGGCAGGTAAAATAAGTGCATCCCTGACCTATATCCAGCATTTAGTTTTGATATGCACAACATACGGCAGTTGATCCATTTAAAATCCAAACAAAGTTGATCACAACTTACAAAACAATTTCCGATGCAATTCAATAACAGTATTTTTTAAGGGGTTAATTAAACACACTTAACGTTTCCAGTCCAACAACAGCAATCCGTCTCCTCGTGCCAATCCAATCGGCTAATACTCGTACGCAGTGGATTTTCAATAAATTTTTAAGTCAAAACCAATTTTTTTAAAAGGTTTATACGACTAAAGACAAGTTTGTTGTAAAATGTACAATACATTGAGATAATACGCTCACAGCGATTTCACTATAAAGCCAAGTCTTGCCTGCAGGGCTTGTTTTTGTAGAGGATAAATAGGTTATATTTTATCGCTGTTCCGACAGCTTTATTTTTATTCGGTCATATTGTTTGTTTAGTCTGTTTAGTGTTAATTTGCATTTTGTGAAAAATATGAAGAATATAAGAACAATGCTATAACCTTATCGGTCACAGACAAAATAGCATCACTTTCGCAAACGTCAATATTAATGAGACTTCTTCCAGTGTGTTGCTGCCAGTCTCTGGGAGATTTCAGTCATGTAGGGAAACCAATTCCCAAACCATCCCCCTCAGGCCCAAAATGGTCCCAGAGGCACATTCCAGAGACTCAAAGCATGGTCTCTCAACACAATGGGTCATAAAACCTTAACTCTATACCAGCAATTCCAACTGCAACTTTAAGGATTAATAAATTGGGATTAAGAAACTGTAGCCTAAGGAACATTCAATGAAATTATTGGACATTGACAATGAGAAGAAATTGTAACATTAATCGTTTGTATTTTCAAAATATATATATTTATTGTGCATTGTTTTTCTAAGTAAACAAACATAGTCAGCCTAGTCATGTTTGGTATCAAAATGTTCACCATGGCATTTTGTAAACTTTGCAAACGTTATATAGAACATATTCCTAGTATATAAGCTTACATTGAAACCAAATGACATGGTAAGGTAAACTGATAGGTGAGATAAACACCTCTGGTCACTGGCCTGTGGCCAATCAGGTGACCCCAGCCACCTTTTGGACACCCCTTCTCAAACTATCTTAAATAGAGTTCTCATCCAGGAAACTTGGCTTTTAAGATCCACACGTAACCTGGGAAGGCCGCCCTGCGTTACACGGGTTGATAAAATTGCACCCAACCCTATTCCTTGACCACGTGTCTGCAAGCAACTCTTTGAACAAAGGATTTTAGGCCTTTTCCTCACTACAAGGCCGGAAATCTCCTTGCACACTTTCAAACTAAACCACTTCAGAGCAAAGGAACGTTTATTCAAACCACGTTCAGGACTTCACAACTTCTACAGTTTTCCGAAATGATCCAGAGCTTTTAACCAAATCTACTGAGTCAGAGGACCCGCTGGATCACCCAAACTGAACCAGCGCACCTTTGTCCGCCTTCCCAGAAGAGGACAATTAACACGTCACAGAAGACCCAAAACCCACGTTTCTTTTCCATGTTTATTCAAACAAGGAACTAACTTTCAGAACTTTACCACTAAAACCACAGACTGCTTCTCGATCCAGCCGCAACCGGCGGGCCGAGAATCAAAATTCACTCCTTTACTATGCAACGCCACCCATCGTCTCAAAGTAATGTAAAGCGCACTTTTCACATTGAGCATCTTGATGCTAAAGCTTAGACAATCTCTGCTATGTTGTGCTTAACATAACTTGTCAATATTTTAACTGTTATACTGTGTATGTTAAGATACTAACCACTTTAGTTTATTAATGTCATCATTTAGTCATTCTTTGTAGTACTGTAATTTTCATGTGTTTTTAGACTAGTAAATAAGTAGAATTGCTATGCAATCAAACCCAGCTGTGCCATATCTTCGTTTTCATACAATAATTTATTCTCGTAACATAGACCGTCACTACTTCAGAATTGAGACTAAAACTTCAATTACTTATTAAATTAATGCCAAATCAGACCTGGTTTCCCATCGAGCCATGCAATAAGATAAAATCTTTGGGTGGTGCCCCCTTAATTATTTGATATCAAATTGATCGATTATAATATTAATTTATGAATTAATTGATAATCTACAAAATTGATAGTCATTCACACACAAGAAGAACTCCAATAGTACCATCATCAATGTCTCCTCCCCATCTCCTCCTCCTCCTCCTCCTCCTCATCTCCAGGACTGGCCTGTTTACTCCAGACACGGCCTTTGAGACCATAGTGAAGCGCCAGGGATAGCTCTGTTGAAGGAACCCTGCACCAAGTGTGTGGACATGGTCATCTCTGAGCTGGTCAGCACCGTGCGCCTCAGTGCACCCAGAAGGTACATCTAATCATTTCACCCTAACTTCTCCCATATCCTCTCCCTATCCCCATATCCTACATCCTCTCCCTATCCCATATCCCCTATCCCATATCCCCCTATATATCCTACATCCTCTCCCTATCCCATATCCTAACCCTATCCCCATATCCTACATCCTCTCCCTACCCATATCCCCTATCCCATATCCTAACCCTATCCCATATCCTAACCCTGTCCATATCCTAACCCTATCCCATATCCTAACCGTATCCCATATCCCATATCCTAACCATATCCCATATCCTAACCCTATCCATATCCTATCCCTATCCCATATCCCATATCCTAACTGTATACCATATTCTATCCCTATCCCATATCCCTACCCACATCCCCACTCTACTCCTATCCCATATCCTAACCCCAATTTTGTTTGTTTCTACTGTTTTGTACTTGCATGGAGTATTAGATAATGTCAGGTGACCCCATCTTGAACCTTGGTGGCAGTCTTAGACCCCAATATACTTACCTCCTCATGTGGCTAACCCATACCTCCTACTTACATCTGCTATAAAATGTGTAAATACTTACCTCTGTCAAATGATGTAAATACTTACCTCTGACATTTGGAACATATTCTTACCTCAGTCATATGATATATATACAGGAATCATACTTCCTTACAAAGTAATAAGCATATACATACTTACTGCAAAGTCAAAATGCATTTTACTAATGTACCTTACGTAAACACAAAAATCTTAAAAAGCCTGCAAAATATGTATAGTAAATTATATTAACCCTAACCCCAAAGCCTGCAAAATATGTATAGTAAAGCTTGTGCCGGTGCTACAAACATGAACACACTAAGCCACTTCCCTACTGTACTGTAACTTACTGTCTTAGACCCAGTGGAAACGTCATGACGGGGGCTGGATTATATCCCAGTAAAGTGTCTGTGTCTGTGTGCAGCTGGCCCAGTACCCTATGCTGAGGGAGGAGATGGAGAGGGATTGTCACTCAACATATCAGAGACAGGGAGACTCTGACCAAAGACCAGGTAACAACCCTAACCCACCATATCAGAGCCAGACAGACTGACCAAAGACCAGAGTAACAACCCTAACCCACCATAACAGAGACAGACCGACTGACCAAAGACCAGGTAACAACCCTAACCCACCATATCAGAGCCAGACAGACTGACCAAAGACCAGGTAACAACCCTAACCCACCATATCAGAGACAGGCAGACTGACCAAAGTCCAGGTAACAACGCTAACCCAACATATCAGAGACAGACCGACTGACCAAAGTCCAGGTAACAACGCTAACCCAACATATCAGAGACAGACCGACTGACCAAAGTCCAGGTAACAACCATAACCCTGATCACAGGTACAAGCTGCCACGCACCTCCAGCGCTAACGCTATGTGTGTGTGTCTGTGTGTGTGTGTGTGTTGTCCAGGTGATATTGCTGATTGACATTGAGCTGGCCTATATGAACACAAACCACGAGGACTTCATCGGCTTTGCCAAGTAATGACATTACACATCCAGCTGCTCCCTCTCCTCACCCTGACCCCTAACCCTTCACCCTGTTGTGACCCTCTCCTCACCCTGACCCCTCCTAACCCTTCTCCCTGTTCTAACCCATTCTTCACTCTGACCCCCAACCCTTCACAATGTGTGTGTCTTTCCCCAGCGCCCAGCAGAGAAGCAATCCGCAGAACAAGAAGAAGGCAGCAGCACCCAGGTACAGCCCCATACAGGCCATAATATATGTATGTGTTACTGTGGTAACTGCAGGTACACCACCACACAGGCCATAATATATGTGTGTGTTACTGTGGTAACCAGGTACACCACCATACAGGCCATAATATATGTATGTGTTACTGTGGTAACCAGGTACAGCCCCTAGGGGTCAGGGTCAGAATAGACCATATTAATTGAGTAAGCTATTTGCTTGACATAACGCTGCCCTCTCAAATTCAGCCCATATCTCAATAATTGTGTTTATTATGGGGAACAGTGATTTGCATAACATGTTTCAAAGCCTTGTGAACTTTTGTAGTTTACGTTTCTTTTCTTTAGGTATGTTTTACTCATATTCGCGAAGCCACAACGTTGGGCTCAGATTTTCTGTTGTTGGTTTTGTGGCCACATTTGTTTATTTCCTTCAACCAGCTGTATAATATATACAACTATATACATGTATAACTACAATATAGCTACTACATACTATTCTTCTTTCAGCCACACGTTAGGTCTAGCTT
>JAPMUY010004053.1:285000-293189 GCA_026901105.3 Galaxias olidus | reverse complement strand
ATCAAGTGGAATATACAGTTTACCTTGTTAGAAAAGATCAGTGAAATGTTCTGAAAACTAACACACAAACTCAATAATGTATGAATGCACCACACATGGAAGCACATACCAAAATGTATGTAACATTATTACATTCTGCCTGTGTCAGGTTTATAGTTAAATTAAATTAATTAATTGTTAACTATATCTTTGTTTTCAGATTAACTCAGTTATGGCTGACACTGAAACCATAGAGCTAGCTTGCCTGGGCCGACCGTTCCAACTGGGCATGCTGTATGACTGTCGCAGCGATAAACTCATTCCAGGTAAAAACATACTAATAATATAAATTAATTGGGATCAATGAAAGTTATAACAAATATTCCTATTAATTGGGAGATTTGATTGATTTCGTGTAGAAAACATATCTTGTATTTACGCTTTATTTTGATTATTCAACAGGTATCACACTTTGGGATAGTGAGATTCTGAAACAGCACATACATGTCTCTCCACAACCAAACACAGACTTCAAAATAATTGCGTCTGACTCTAGTGAGGACAAGTCTGAGGCTTTAAAAGTGTCTGCATCTCTAGAAGCAAGCTTTCTTGGTGGCTTAATCAGTGTTAAGGGCTCTGCTGAATACCTGCATGACAAGAAGACATCGAAGCATCAGTCGAGAGTCACTCTCCAGTACCGCACCACCACTCGTTTTGAACAGCTGACAATGGATCATCTTGGGACAGGAAATGTTCAACACAGTAATGTATTTAACGAGGGCTCTGCCACTCATGTGGTGACTGCTCTGCTCTACGGGGCCCAGGCCTTCTTTGTCTTTGATCGCCACGTTTCTTCTGGAGAGAGCCACCAGGAGATCCAAGGAAATCTGCAAGCTTGCATAAAGAAGATCCCTCTCATATCCATTGAGGGACAGGCCTCACTGAAAATGACTGAAAGGAGAAACAACAGGCAAACACATTCAACTGCACTTTTCATGGGGATTTTGCGCTAGAAAACAACCCTGTTTCATTTCCAGGATGCCATGAAGGTATACGCTGACCTCCCACACACCTCCTAGGTGAAAACGGAGAACGTGCTAAGCCCATGACTGTCTGGCTTTATCCGCTTAAGAACTTGGACTCCCGCAGCTGCACAGAAGCTTGTCAGACAGATCAGTGTTAGACTGGTAAAACGTGCACAACGTATTATTGGAAGTTTAGATAACATTGACATCCGTTGTCAAAAATTAGAAAGGAAGATATGGCAATCAAGTTCCTGAAATCACTGCAAAGCTCAACAAGTTTAAAGACTTGTGTTCAGAGTACAAGCTGGTCTTTCAGAAGGAGCTATGCAAGCTTCTGCCTAACATCCGAGGAGGAGGAGCAGAAGAGGAAGAGCTAATCACAGTGCTTTGCAGCAAGGAACGCTCACCATTTCAGGACAATCTTTTGGCAACTTATCTTGACGACAGAGAGAGAGAGATGAACATCCTAAGGTCATACCTTGACATTACAAAAGAAGTACAAGTTGTGACCTCCAGCAGTGATTTAGATAGGATAGTGCTTGATCAAGCCAATAATTATGTTGTGTGCTTTGCTTTTACGTCACTGAAGGAAAAGGAGGATTACATAGTGGACCTGGAAAACTTCCTCTCAGAGGCATCAAAGAGATAGTTCACAGGTGAGCTATGATCCAAATGACCCTGAGAAATCTACAATGGAAAAGTGGTTCCGTTCTAGGACAGTAACAGCTCAGACGAGAAAAAACATTGATCTGTTCGTTGACTTTAAAGAAGCAAACAAAGAACGGGAAGACATTGCGTTTTGCATTGCATCCATTCCAAACAATCTCCTCCCTGCATCTTCAATTTACGTTTATGAGAGAGGGATTCTTCTGAACGACCAATTTGAATTGCCCTCAAAGCCAGGTATCCCTGCTATACTGACTGTGGAACACAACTGTGTCCACTTACAAGTCAAGCCTCCCACAGATGGCGTTGATTTTGTAAAATCTTACCACATATTTTACCAAGCTTTAGAGACTGACTCTGAATGGACAGAAGTCAATGCAGTTGAATCGAGCCAGACAATTCGGCATCTAAAACCCAATGTGGGTTACCGATTTAGCTGCAAGGCTGTATGTAAACCTGGTGTGACCCTGGCAAGTGACTTAACCAAGTCTATCAAGACCCGTCCATGTAGTCCTCCTGGACAACCCAGTGAGAGGAGCGTGGATGCAGAGAGTATCAAGGTGACCTGGGACATTCCCACCGTGGTTGGAGAGGATGTGGAAGTCGTGAGTTACACGGTTGAATACAGAGAGGGTTTCAAGGATGCTGACAGTAAAATGTGGCATAGCATTAAAACTATCACCAGAGAATGCACCATGCAGGGCCTGAAGGCCAACACGGCTTACATTGTTCGAGTGTCTGCCAACTGTGGTGAAAGCGGTATGAGTTTACCAAGCCAAGAGACAGTCCTGACCACTGTTGACAGATCTGATTCCAAACCAAAAGAAACGTTATCAGAAGGGAAAAGTGAGCAATTTCTTAAACAAGCAGAGGTTGAAGAAAGGTAACCCATCAATCCATACACTGACATTGGGGAAGAAATTTAGTGACAGTGGAAGTTTTGACCAGTTCACCTTTGGTAAAAAAGTAGAACAAACCAAAAACAAAGTAGTGCTGCTTCTAGGGGCTACAGGTGGAGGTAAAACAACACTGGTCAACGTCATGATTAACTGCATCCTTGGAGTCAAGTGGGAAGACCGCTATCGCTTCAAACTCATCCATGAGGTGACTCACCGGTCACAAGCTGAGAGCCAGACTTCAATCGTAACATCTTATGAACTCTACAACCAGCCAGGCTTCCTGATTCCTTACTCACTGACTATTATTGACACACCAGGCTTTGGAGATACCAGAGGTTTGGCGCATGATAAATTGATAACTGAACAAGTGAAAGAATTCTTGCGCTCCCCTTTAGGAATTGATCATATTGATGCCATCTGCTTTGTTGTTCAGGCATCCCTTGCTCGTCTCAGTGCTACTCAGAAATACATATTTGACTCCATTATGTCAATCTTTGGAAAAGATGTGGCTGAAAACATCCTAATGCTCGTGACATTTGCTGACGGAAAGGATATTCCGGTTCTGGGAGCCATCCAGGCTGCAGATTTGCCCTGTCATAAAAATAAGAAGGGTTTGCCAACTCACTTCAAATTCAACAATTCCATGTTGTTCTCGCAAAAGACAGAGGAAACTTGTTCAAATGAAGAGGACTCAGAAGATGAAGACGAGGGTCTTGAAAAGATTATTTGGGTCTCGACTTTCAAGCAGATGAAGGCTTTTTTTAAAACACTGGAGAGTCTCAAGAGCAAAGACCTAACCATGACTAAGCAGGTGCTTGAAGAGCGAGAGCGTCTAGAGAGAGCCATGTCACGGTTAGCCCTCAGATTACAGCAGGTCTCACAAAACTGACAGAGATAAAGCAGTTTAAACAATGTCTTGAAAATGAGGGTAACAATATGCAACAAAATCAAAACTTTGAGACTGAGGTAGAAGTTCTGGATGCAAAAAGAACAAAATTAGGCAGCTTTGCTACTAACTGCATAGTATGCAAGTTTACATGTCACACTTCATGCTGCCTGCCAGAGGGAGATGATATCAAAACCTGTGCTGTGATGGATGATGATGGCAAGTGTGTCATGTGTCCAGGAAATTGCTCCTATTTTGACCATGACAGGGAAAAAGCGCTCTGGACATATGAAACCAAAACAGAGAAGAAAACTATTAAAGAACTAAAAGACAACTTCATGAAGGCTCAAGGTAAATTTATGTCCACTAAGCAGATGCTAGAAGAGCTACAGGATGAGTTTTATGTTATTGAAGATAAATTGATGTATTTCATTAAACTGTCCTCTAACTGCCTCAAGAGGCTCAATGATATTGCCCTGAAGCAAAGTTCCCTCTCAACGGTGGAGTACATAGACTTACTGATTCGCACAGAGGAGGACGAACGAAAGGCAGGCTTTGAGGATCGAATTATTGGATTGAGGAAGATGAAGCAAGAGTCTGAGATCCTTGAGAAAATTGCGAGAGGTGAGAACTTGCTCCCACATGAACGTCGCATTGTTAAGAAGAGAAAAGACAGGATGCGTTCAATAGCACAGAAAGTCAACACAACGCAGAATGTTCTCAACGCATGGCAATGAAGAAAGAAGATACATTTGGGAATATAACATAATCAAAAATAAGGACAAATTAAACCTCCAGTAAAAAAGTTGCATAGCAGAACACATTATAGAACAAACTAATGTGAGCGTGTGGCCATACATGTTAGCTAGTGAAAACCGGCATGTATTATCAATCACTATAACAAACTGAGTTATCCTCCATTTTTCACTTTTTTTGATTAAGACTAGGGAAAATACAGGAAAGTCTGAACAGATCAAAGTATAATATTGAATTGACAGAGCAAATGTTTTTTTTTTTCACAAAGGTTAATATTTTGTTCTGTGACATCACTCTGCATGTAAAATAATGCATATATTGCATTATTAATAATGCAGACATTACTCAAATCTGCAACAAAAAAAGTTTGAAATTCTCCTCATTAAAGGTATGTTTCCATTAAACATAATTTGTAAAACAAGTAATCTGTGTGGATGTTAAAGGAAAGTAACCCATAATTAATGCAAACAAAAAGTGTCAGAATGTGTATGGTCTACAGTGCCAATGTTGCTGGCAATTAAATAAAGTTATTACTTTGAGTAAACCATAGTGAATATCAATTATTTTTCTCTATTTATCGAACATTTGTACATGGTGTTTAGATTTAATATTTCTATGGTTCAGTTATATGAGCATGCTTTCTGTCTTACAACCGTTCATGGACTTCAAAGTTCAGCCATTTAAAACTCCATCTAGCAGACATTCATTTTAAAGGGCCCATACAGTAGACAATCGTACATTTTTGCAATCCCTTATTGTCTATGAAGCAAATGTAAAAAATATTTGAACGTAAAAAGGTGTTAAAGGTTCATATATACTGACCAAACTACTTTGATTCTAAAGGCATAAATTATATAAACCCATTTGATTTTTTTGTTGTTGCCCGGATCTAACAAGCATTCGCAAAATACAAAATAAATAAAAAATGTAACCTACAATTAGATGTTCAATATGCAGGCAGCAATGGCATGTTCATCCAGCGTGTATCTGAACATATCACACTAATTTCACATTGGCAAAAAGGGGCAAAGGGCTGTGAGGAGTCATGTTTTTAATCATCGAGGAGCTAAATTGTCATCACCCACACCCCCATAACAGCAATCCCATCCCAGTGGGGCCATCGAGAGATGACATAAAAATGCTTTATGTAGAACACTGGTAGACGTTTGTAAAACCAACATTTATGATCAGGTAACTTTATTAAACAAAAACATTTCAATTTAAGCAATACGATCGTTTTGTATTCATTGCAGTACATAAAGAAGTCTGCGCCACCAAGCACACGTTCCATACCAAAATATTATGAATCACATTTTCAAGTCATCCTCTTCCTACTGGCAAGTCTTCCTCTTGTGAATCTTACAAAAGACAAGACAATTAGTTACAACATGTATTCCTTAAATCTGCAATGTCGGATAATTTGCTTTCTTAATGCGTCAGTAAACTGATATCACCACTGTTCAATCTGACGGTAATTCCAGTCTTCAGTTTAAACGTCATCATTGCATTTAGAAAGATTACCATGTACCACAAAGAGGTGATTTTAGATTTTCTTACCTAGTCCATGGCTGTGGGGATCCCTGGGCCAGCAGTCAAGTTTCGCTCCTAATAAGAAAACACTTGATTAGCAGGGCCCAAAATATTTAGATCCCAACACTTGAATAATGTTGTCATCTTTAACGCCTCAGTAAACTGATATCACCACTGTTCAATCTGACGGTAATTCCAGTCTTCAGTTTAATAGTCATCATTGCATTAGAGACCTCCATGTTTGTAACCCCCCCCAAGGTGCTTTTATATACACATTTCCTTACCTATTCCATAGCTGAGGAGATCCATGGGTCAGTAAGTTGTTTCCTAATAATAAAACATGGAGTTAAATTTTTTTTCTCATCTCAACGCATCAACAATGTTGGATAATGTGCTTTTTTTAACGCCTCAGTAAACTGACATCACCACTGTTCAATCTGACGGTAATTCCAGTCTTCAGTTTAATAGTCATCATTGCATTAATATGGCTTAAATGTTGAGTTTATTGCATTGGTTTTCATGACTGAAGCAGACTTCCTTACCTAGTAATTTACTGAGGCGGGATCTTCAAGGCAATTCAATCTGACGGTAATTCCAGACATTTCAGTTTATCGTTCATCATTATCACACGAAAGCAGAAAGACGAAACATGTGCATTACACTTACAATGGAGGTAGGTAGTTAAAGGTGTCAAGACCTGTAGCATCCACAAAGCCCTGAAACCAAAAAAGAATAAACCATTTACATTGAATACCAGGTAGTTACTAAGAAGAAAACATTTCTTTAATGCCTCAGTAAACTGATATCACCAATGTACAGTCTGACGGTAATTCCAGTCTTCAGTTTAATAGTCGTCATTGCATTAATAGACAAATTGTTTGGAATAATCAAACCTACGTTTCCAAGTAGTGAAATGTGTAATTCCTTACGTGTTAAGTAGCTCATGGGATCTTCTGGGTTTTGTCAGTCAGGGTGGCCTCCTAATAAAGAAAATACAAAATTAGTTAGCAAATTAACATTATGAATACCAAAATGTTAAGAACGATTTGACAGGGACATTTGAATTTGAGAGATTGAAGCAAAGTGTACCTGAAGTGGAACATCAGCCTCACTGCACAGCCACACCTGGAAAAAACAGCACCAATGAAATTTAATTAATGGCCGGTAAAAAAAGGTTAACATTGAATGACTAATACGTCTAATATGACTAATGTAAATGCAAAATGCAGCTTTAAAGACTCAGATGTTAATGAGAAAAAAAATCGTCAGTTATCGCATCAGACGGCACTTCCTACTCAAGTTCTCATCACAGTCTCATGAATAAAATTGTAAGTGTGAATGTTCCACGTTGCATTACCTGGCATTAATTCACTAGCAAGCGCACAAGTCACCTCAGCCATCAGGGGGTAAATTCAACTGGACCTGAATTGGCGAAAGAGTCGTTAGTAAACATTAGCTAAACAAAAATTGTAAAGCTAACGTTAGCTGCACGAGCTCTTTTTAAACAAGTGGATCAGGCAAGTTAGCTGTGAAGCTAACTGTTCATTAGGAACATCGTCAGTTGTCGCATAAGACGGCACTTCCTACATGGTTATCATCCCTTCCACAAACTGTGAAAAACTTTTTTTTGTAAATGCACGTAACTGAAAAGGCCGCGAAGGTGTACTTTACCATTTTGAGGCATCCACATGTGCCCCACGTGCCAACTTCACGGCCCATAGTAGAGTCGCAGGTTTTCTTAAGTAAAAGACACAAATTCACGTGGCACCAGTGCAACTTATTGAATGCAAAACCTTGACTTTAACAGAACAAAAGGCTTGTGTTTTCTTTCGGGGGAAAAAATATAACGCTCTTGCTGCAATGGGCGATTAGACCACCAAGCACACACGCCCAAGAAACTCCTGCGAGAGACCGTACAAGAGCTTGGGGAAATATTTATACACGGTCGTCGCTTAAAGTTTGCGTAGGCTACTCAACTACGTCACTAGACACCGGTATATTTAGCCAATCAAAAGTACGGAAACACGTCCATGCCGAATGATTTAACAGCACGATATTATTAATCCAAATTTGTAATATGCATAGCATGTGTTCTCGCCTCAACATCAAATTAAAATAATAATAAATCACTATTATAATAAATAATAATACATCAGTATGTATATTGAAATCTCTATAGTGAAAATATATGTAACATCTAGGTATAATTCTATATTTTTTAGACATGAATAAGTAGACCTACAAAAAATTCGGACATTTGTTTTCCTTAAATTGAGTCAAAGGGGCGTGCCAGACTACCTGATAAGACTCCTGGCATTCTGGTATGCAAACCAAACTATGCAGGTCAAATGGGGCAATAGTGTCTCTGCTCCCTTTGGAGTTGGTAATGGTGTTCGGCAGGGAGGGTGACTTTCTCCTGCTCTATTTAATGTATATATGAAGGATCTT
>JAPMUY010004053.1:270000-280000 GCA_026901105.3 Galaxias olidus | reverse complement strand
TGATTTTCCCCTATGCCCCCCCCCCTCTCTCTCCCTCCCTCCCTCCCTCCCCCAGTCTCCTGACCAGCTGGCTCTGATGGAACAGGAGGCCATCAGGCTCTCAGAGGAGATCAAAGCAGAGTACTGGGCCGTGTCAGCAAAGTCAGGTATGACCAAATACACACACACACACACACACGCACGCACGCACACACACACACACACACACAGGCACGCACAGCTGCAAAAACATACACATAGTACACACTCCCTCCCTCACTCACACTCTCTCTCTATCTCTCTGTGTAAGCTATGTCGCCTTCCTTGTCTCCTGTCAGGGGAGGGAGTGAAGGAGTTGTTCTTCCGTGTGGCGTCCCTCACCTTTGAGGCCAACGTTCTGGCCGAGCTGGAGAAGAACGGTCCCCGGAGGGTCGGTGACATCATCAGTGAGTCTCCTCCCCTCTCGTCTCCTCTCCTCTCTTCGAGTTTACATAATACACAATTCATAGTAGCACATTTTATTTATTTACTCACAGGAATTACAGAGAGCTCGAAGGAGGAACACAAACCCACCCGGAGCAAACCCCTTTGCTGCTGAGAGGAGAGGAGAGGAGGGAGGAGGAGCAGACCCCACTGCTGCTGAGAGGAGAGAGGAGGAGGAGCAGACCCCACTGCTGCTGAGAGGAGAGAGGAGGAGGAGCAAACTCCACTGCTGAGAGGAGGAGGGAGGAGGAGGAGGAGACCACACTGCTGAGAGGAGGGAGGAGGAGGCTCAGATCCCACTGCTGAAAGGAGGGAGGAGGAAGTTCAGATCCCACTGCTGAGAGGAGGGAGGAGGGAGGAGGAGGTTCAGATCCCACTCCTGAGAGGAGGGAGGAGGAGGAGCAGATACGGCCTTAGCGTCATGGGATCCCTTCTGATATCTGAACAGCATGAAGTGACTGTAGAGGAGGCAACACTAATGTTTGGATTTAGTTCCCTTTAATCCATTCCGGGCAGAGGACCTCGGAACGGACAGTATTAGACCTCCTGATACACCGTGGCTTTGGAGGAATGCCCTCTCAACTGGTAGAGATGCTGGATCTCATCCGACTTTGATATGACTCCTAAAAAGAATCGTCACTGTCTCCAACACCTTAAAGACTGTTTTTCACTGGTTTGTCAGAGAGTGGAGCGTGGGTAAACCTTTCAGCTAATCCTCACCACAAAAGGCTGCAGGGGTTTTATTTAACTAGGCTTTTAATCTACTTTTATATGGAAATGATAAAAGCGTTTCCTGGGCAATTCAGCTGTGAAGTTGGCGAGTCCACACACGTTTAAAAAAAAAACGAGGACCGACAAAACAACGTTCCAAAGTTCCAACATTCTTACTCCAGACATTCCAACATTCTGAGAGGATCACCTAAGATGGCCGCCATCCTGTCTCCCCAGCTGTTTCCCATGGAGAGACATTGTCCATTGTGATTTCACTCTCATACTCTATGAATAACATCTCTGTGACTGTGGAGCTGATGGTCTCTTTGTTTATTGTCAGTTTTCTCCTGTCATGTGGCTGATGTTCCGGTAATATAAGGCATGCTCCAGCACCCATGAGCACACTTCTCACCCTCCCTCACTCCCTTTCTCTCTTTCTCCAGCACTGGTAGCATTCACATCCTTCACGGTCCTGAAATGAAATAATTATTTTGTTTTGCAGGGATGGAAAGAGAGTTCGGTTTTATTGACCTCTGAATCCAATAAGACTACACCCCCACCCCAGGGGACTGAGAGGGGAGAGAAACAGATTTAGTTTAGACTGACGACAACTACCATGTGTTGCTTTGGCGGTTTTCTTTACTCCATATGGATTGTATAATTATGATATTTTCTTATCATTCTTTGTCATCCGACTGGCACATACAACTTATCTGACAGAGTTTAAAAACATGCGCCTTCCTATAGTTTGCTGTTTCTTTTGTATCAAATAACAGGTAAAAAAAGTTTTATATTTGAAAAGTTTGAATGAAATGTTTTATATTACTGTGCTGACAGACTTGTTTAAAGACTGTGTCCTGTTGAAAGTAAAAGTTACGCCACTTTCAGCTTTGAGAATGTTACAAAGTAAGAATAACACCACTGTCAGCTGTGTGCACACCTCTGAACACTATAAATAACTTCAAAGCTTCAACTTCTCCTACAATGTAACAAAGTTAATGTTACACCACTGTCAGCTTTGAGATTGTGGCTTTGGGACTGTCCCACACAAACCTGAGAAGACCTGCAAATAACGGAGTCAATAGAAAACAGACAGGCAAGACTGGAGAGTCAATATGAACACATTTATTAAAGGGATCATTGGTAGAAAAGAGGTATTCTTTCATTATTCTACCAATCCCAGAAGCATGGTAACCCTGGTTACAGCCAACCACCCCTAGCAATACCACACCCGTTCCATGCGTGCCATTTTATGTCGTTTTTTCTGCTCGACATTGTAAAGGTCATGGTAATGAATGTGCAGCACGTCTCAGGATGTTTATAAACTACGTTTCCAACAAATCATTGTTACTGGGAAAGCAATTTTGCCGATGGCAAGCAACAATGTCAATAACTCCTTAGCATTATATGAAATCATGCATGTTTGCAGCTAGTACGTTTCTGAGATACCGTATGTAACGCCTTTCTGAACATTAAACATAACACGCCCTTAAAGTGTGTGGCCCCACTCTCAGGGGGTTTAATGACATCCATAACTTAATTAGCTATTGTAAAAACACAATTTCCCAGAATGCAAGAGTGTAGTTTTGAGGCACGCAGACAAAACACCACAGCTGTCAATATTAACCCATCGACATCGGTGAACCCAATGCGTTTTCAACAAAAGAAATACTATTCATTCTATTATATATAACATAATCAATGACCCAAAAACAAAAGCATACACAAATGTTTTTTGTATAATTGTGAATAAACCAGTCTAACTGGTAATTCTGTATTTCTGAATATTGTACTTCTGCATTCAGAATTTGCCTTTCACCATCTAAAAACAAAACCATGCATTGCATTTTCTAAACAAGATGGCTGCCGTCCAGTCAAGTAGGCAGGAACTTGGCTCTATACTGCCCGGAACTCATAGCAGACATCTTAACTTTACCAATAAAAGATGTAGGAACTCTTGAGATAAGATTTGATACCTAAAACTTTCCACTTTGTAACTCACAAGACCTTAATACCTACAGTGGTACGTACGCATGATGACCAAATGTCAAGGACTTAATGTAATGCAAGAGATAAAAATAAAAATACCAGGGATAAAAACAACTTAAAACCTATTCACAAAGAAGCTTTTATACTATGCAACAAAACTCCAAATAGAGTTTACATGAAAAAAATATTCTACACAAATACTAAGCTCGTCACGGCAACGCATAAAGCCTAAAAAGGTCAACCTAACATTATGGAAGGTCAAAGCTTCAACTTGGGTCAGCCTAATCGTGACCCCACCCACCTGTCAGGGACATGTTAGAATTGTTCCATTGCTGTTCTATGGAACGCCAGAACAGTTCTAGAACCACCGTGGTGAGACAGCTTGGAACCACAGGGGAAAACACAGCGTGGTCCACAAGAACTCAAACACAAGGCTCCGCCCCTAAAAACCACATGGCACGCTCATTCATTGGATAGATCTGAATAACAAATAAACGTGGGGGAGGTGTAGGGCTATACTGTCACCCCCTCCATGACCAAATGTCACCCACCCCCCAAAACTAAACTCAAAAAGGAAAGAGCGTATCAGTCTAAAAAGTAATCAACCCTAGCGTCTGTATCATGGACTGGGTAGGCTCGTGACTGAGCTAAAACTCAACAGATGCTTTGACAGAAGTGGGAGCAGTGCAGGCGTTAAGGTTCATACTGAAAACAGTGTCTTTATTCATTCATTTAGATGCATGTCAGTACAAAAAGAAAAGAAAAACGTAGTGACCTGATCGGCTCGGCAAAGCGCTCGTCTTGGAAACCCTCTCGCGACAACCCGACCAATCATCTGGGAGGAGAGGGGCGGGCTTTGAGCGCTACAGGGAAGGCTAACATGTCAGAGCACCCCGTCACTATCAGACGCCTTCCTCCTCAGCATTTCCTAATCATTGAAGAAGATTACTTAAACAAAAAAAAAAAAGGAGTATGGCATTTATTTCTAAAAAGGAAAAACGAAGGTTGTCTGACAGACAAACAGGCTTCTAGGGTCCATGACCTATTTCTAGATTTTCCTCAGCCTTTTTCAAGTGTTCCTCTTTCTCAGTTTTAAATGGGAGGACTGTGTCATCCTTCCTTACTTGATCAAATAAAACGAGGCAGACGGCAGAAGCTAAGGGAGGAGGAGAAAGAGCAGGAAAACTATAGAGGGTCAGGGAGAGAGAGAGAGCGAGAGAAGGAGGAGAGGAGGATGAGACAGAAAGACATCAGAGAAACCTCTTAAACAGACAGAGAGAACAGGAGAGGCTCTGCTGCAGTCCAGTCTGGGGGAGGTCAAACACTCTCCTACAGAGAGGGAGTAGCTTTAACACCACATAAGGAGCCTCATGTAGTCCATGTGGGAGGAGGAGGAGGGCGGTCGTAAAGAAGTTCCAACGGCGCCGAGGGTTGGATGAAGACGACGGATGAGGAGGAGGAGGGTCGGGTGTTGTTGGAGGAGACGAGTCGGGTGTTGTTGGAGGGGTCTAGCCTCAGCTGGAGAGACCAGAGGGGGGTGAGGGGGGGTAAAGGGTCGCCCCCCTCCCTGCCCTATCGGTCCATTTCGTCCAGGAGGGGCGTGGCGTCTCCTGCCATGGACATGGGCGTGCTCTCGATCATGGGGCTGGGCGAAGGTCGCGGGGTCATCCTGGGCGTCTTTTTCCGTCGCTCCGCCTCTTTGTCCTGGAGCCACTGTTCGGCCATCTTGCCCCAGTCCACTGCAGTGCTGCCTCCAGACCTGTAGGGGGGGACGCACACGGAAACACACACACAGGGAAGATGAGTGACTCACACGGCTGGATTTGAAACTCAACAACACCGACACACAACATTAGGCTAGACCTTTTCTAACACAGTGTGTGGTTACTGCTATTCAGCAAAGCAGTTTCTGATAATTGTTCTCTATATATAATAATAATTATAAATAATATAATTAATTAATATATATAATAAAAACTATTTAAAAATATAAACACATACTAAATACACAAAGCATCCAAACACACACACACACACACACACACACACACACACACACACACACACACACACACACACCTCTCCCCAATCCCTCCACTTACTTAGGTTGCTGTGGTGTGCGTTGCCGTGACGACGTGGAGGAGGACGAGGGCGTGCCGGAGGAGTGTCCGTGGTGATGGCTGCTGCCGCTTCTGCTCCCTCCTCCTTCTCCTCCTCCGCTGCTGTGATGGCTGCTGGCTTGTTGAGAGGAGGAGTGGTGGGAGTGTCCGTGGGAGGACTGGGGGGTGGAGCCAGAGTACTGGGGCGTGCCCCCCAGGTTCTGCTGACTGGGCGTGGTGTACGAGTAGTTAGGCGTCATCAGGGGCGTGGTCATGGGCTGCTGGGGCGTGGCAAACACCTGCACAGAAGACACAGGCCACACAGTTATAACTATTAAACTATTATTAATATTTCTATTATTATTATTAATATTAATATTATTATTATTAATAATAATAATAATAATAATAATAATAATAATATTATTAGTAGAAGATAAGTTTTGACCAGGTGGTTTAAAGCATGTCTGATGTATGACGGACTTCACCCTCACCATTAGAAACACTGTTCTGGCACAGAAGAGACCCAAATACACAATCAACAAGACCACCATTTACAGAAACAGGAAACTGCTTGGCTGGTTAGCAACTTCCTCCCACCTTACAAATGAGCTGCTGACAGTCACAGGCCCCATGCACCCTGAACCCAGAGGTTCACCCAACAAACGCCCTGTATGTCCCACTGCATTGCCCTTACGTGATAGCCCACCCACCCAGGCTGATCTAGGCCCTGGAGGCCTGGCACCTTACGTGATAGGCCCAATGCACCTGGCCCACCCAGGCTGATCTACCAAACGCCCTTAGGTACGGCCATATTAGGAGGCCTGGCGGTGTCCTTACCAATGCACCTTGATCTACCAAACGCCCTTAGAGGCCATATTAGGTGGTGTCCTTACGTGATAGGCTGAGGAGCTGCCCCCGCCCCCCCCGGTGCTGCCTCCTCCTCCGCTGCCGTAGTTGTACTGACTGGACCCCCACTGGGCTGGCGTCGTGCTCGAGTTCTGGCCCTGGCCCGTTACCGCGGCGATGGCGTTGAACATCTGGGAGGTCATGTTGCGCGGGAGAGCGTTAACTGCTCGCGTCAGGTCTGGAGGAGAAAGAGAAAAGGAGGGAGAGAGACAGAGAGAGAGAAGGAGGGAGAGTCAGAGAGAGCGAAAAGGAGGGAGGAAAGCATTAGGATAAGGAGTTTTCCATAAATGTGTACTGTTTCTACCTCTAATAATAACAATACCTTTAATTTATAGGTGCCTATCTAGACACCCAAGGTCACCATTACAATAGTACAATTCACAGTTTGAAATGCAGTAAACACAGGACAGACCCAAGGGTACGGAGGCAGGGAACCACAACAAAATATATACATACGTTAAGGAGACTTAGTTATATAACTAACAGTGGACAACCCGTGGGTGTTGTCTTGCAAAGTGTTTGTGTGTGTGTGTGTGTGTGTGTGTGTGTGTTTGTTCCTGTGTGTGTGTGTGTGTGCGACACTGACCTGCCATGTTGATGTTGGCTGGCGTGGCGTTCACAGAAGCTGGCGTTCTCGTTCGGCTACTGCTGCTGGGAGTGACACCTGGGACAAAACACATAGACTTCTTTACAAACAGAACAGAACAGACACTCTCTTTACAAACAGAACAGAACACTCTTTACGAACAGAACAGACACACTCTTTACAAACAGACACACTCTTTACAAACAGGACAGAACAGACACACTCTTTACAAACAGAACAGACACACTCTTTACAAACAGAACAGAACAGACAATCTCTTTACAAACAGAACAGACACACTCTTTACAAACAGAACAGACACACTCTTTACAAACAGAACAGAACAGACACACTCTTTACAAACAGAACAGAACAGACACACTCTTTACAAACAGAACAACACTCTTTACAAACAGAACAGACACACTCTTTACAAACAGAACAGAACACTCTTTACAAACAGAACAGAACAGAACACTCTTTACAAACAGAACAGAACAGACACACTCTTTACAAACAGAACAGAACACTCTTTACAAACAGAACAGAACAGAACACTCTTTACAAACAGAACAGAACAGAACACTCTTTACAAACAGAACAGAACAGACACTCTCTTTACAAACAGAACAGACACTCCCTTAACAAACAGAACAGAACAGACACTCTTAACAAACAGAACAGACACTCTCTTTACAAACAGAACAGACACACTCTTTACAAACAGAACAGAACAGACACACTCTTTACAAACAGAACAGACACAATCTTTACAAACAGAACAGACACACTCTTATCAAACAGACACAGAACACACAGGCAGCCTGTATTATGTGTTCCATTACATAACATAAGTAACGGTCTGTGTGATCAGTGACCATCTGGTCTTTCACCTGGTACGGGCTCCATGAAGTGGTCCTTGAACCAGCGGAATAGTCCGTTAACGGTGGGGAACACCTGAGAGCGGTACCGGAAACCGTCAGGGGTGATGGTCACGTACTCGATCCTGTAGCAGAGGGAGAGACACACGTTAGCTCGCAATCCTGTAGGAGAGGGAGAGACACACGTTAGCGTTAGCTCGCAATCCTGTAGGAGAAGGAGAGACACACGTTAGCGTTAGCTCTGAATCCTGTAGGAGAAGGAGAGACACGTTAGCGTTAGCTCGCAATACTGTAGCAGAGGGAGACACATGTTAGCGTTAGCTCGCAATCCTGTAGCAGAGGGAGAGACACACGTTAGCGTTAGCCGTAGCTCGCGCTGTCGCTAAGCTAAGCCCATAAAGGAGTCTCATCTTCTGATCCGCTCCCATAACCACAACATCACCAGCAGGTTTGAAAATAATTTACTGATTAAAAAAAAAATAAGGTCAGGGGTTAAGGGTCAGAGGTTGGTCACCGTGGTTTCCCCCGAGGCTGGTAGCCGAGGATGAACTTCCCGGGCAGGTCCCTGCAGGCAGAGACGTAGTATGGGATGAACGCTGGCTTCTCCCGCTTCGATCGAACCAACATCTCCTCCATTTTCTGTTAAGGACAGACGGAGAGATAGAGAGAGAGAGGGAGAGAGAGGTGGAGAGAGAGTAAGAAATCAAATCAACCGTAGACGTATAGCACATTTAATAGACAAAATCAATTCAATGTGCTTTACACAAGGCATGCAGAAACCCACAAGAGGAAAGGAGACAGAGAGGAAATAAGTATATTGAGAGAAGAGAGAAATGGAGAGAGATGGAGAGGTCAGGTAGACTAAAGATGGAGTCTATTTACAACATGTATACATCAGGAGAGAAGTAGAATAAATTTAATAAATATTAAATATAATACTTAAATATTGTCACACGTGCACTTTGAGCCTTCTTCTACATGTATTCTGGCAATTTCGTTGAAGAAGAAGGGCATCCTGCTCGAAATGCTCGTGTGATAATATTGAAAATTATATTTTGGAGCGCTGTTCTATTTTGTAGTTATCATCATATATATTTTGGGCTCCAGCTCCCATTCTTTAAGGTCTAGTGGTGAGTTCAGCATGTAGTGTCTTGTTATGTGTATTAACCCAAACCCCAGCGTACCTTGCGGTCTCCTCCACTGCACTCCTGGAAATACTTGTGACCCAGGAGGTCACGGGCGAACGCTGCCATTGGCTGGATGAACCGGGCCGTGATCTCATCCAAGTCCTCAAACTCCTGCAGACAGACGGGTGTTTTAGACGAGGGAAAACGCATGAAGACCACCATGAAACCACTATACACACACACACACACACACACACACACACACCTCAGTGTTGATCCAGAGAGTGTGTCCCAGACTAAAGGCGTTCTCCTTGCCCTCCTCCCTCACGTCAACATGCTGGTAGATACCGTCAGCAACCTGCGGAAACACACCACCACCACCACCACCATCATCATCATCATCATCACTGTCATCGCCAAAAACCCACTTTCTTTCCCTCCCTCTTTACCTTCCAGGTGACAGTGAGGTGGTTCACTCCTCTCTCCCTCTCTCTCTCCCTACGTCCCTCTCTCCCTCCCTCCCTTCCAGGTGACAGTGAGGTGGTTCTCCCCCTCTCCCTCTCTCTCCCTCCCTCCCTCCCTCCCTCCCTCCCTCCCTCCTTACCTTCCAGGTGACAGTGAGGTGGTTCCCCCCTCTCTCTCCTCTCTCTCTCTCTCTCTCTCTCTCCCGTCCCTCCCTCCCTCCCTCCTTACCTTCCAGGTGACAGTGAGGTGGTTCTCCCCTCTCTCTCTCTCTCTCTCCTCTCTCTGGACTCCATCATCTTCTCAGCCTGTCTGAAGTTGATGTTGTGGAACGAGGGGTGGGCGATCACACGCTTAATATAAGCTGCAGAGGAGGACAGAGGGAGGGAAGTAAATAAGGAGGACTAACAGAGTTATCTTCAGGACGTTAGTGAAGGATAGGACTAACAGAGTTATCTTCAGGACGTTAGTGAAGGATAGGACTAACAGAGTTATCTTTAGGACGTTAGCTAAGGATAGGACTAACAGAGTTATCTTCAGGACGTTAGCTAAGGATAGGACTAACAGAGTTATCTTCAGGACGTTAGCTAAGGATAGGACTAACAGAGTTATCTTCAGGACGTTAGCGAAGGATAGGACTAACAGAGTTATCTTCAGGACGTTAGCTAAGGATAGGACTAACAGAGTTATCTTCAGGACGTTAGCAAAGGATAGGACTAACAGAGTTATCTTCAGGACGTTAGCAAAGGATAGGACTAACAGAGTTATCTTCAG
>JAPMUY010004053.1:237500-265000 GCA_026901105.3 Galaxias olidus | reverse complement strand
TCCTCGGGGTGTGTGTGTGTGTGTGTGCGTACCTGGACCCTCTCCTCGGGGTGTGTGTGTGTGTGTGTGTGTGTGTGTGTGTGTGTACCTGGACCCTCTCCTCGGGGTGTGTGTGTGTGTGTGTGTGTACCTGGACCCTCTCCTCTGGGTGTGTGTGTGTGTGTACCTGGACCCTCTCCTCGGGGTGTGTGTGTGAGTGTGTGTGTGTGTGTGTGTGTGTGTGTGTGTACTGGACCCTCTCCTCGGGGTGTGTGTGTGTGTACCTGGACCCTCTCCTCGGGGTGTGTGTGTGTGAGTGTGTGGGGTTAATTTCCTCGGGGTGTGTGTGTGTGTGTGTACCTGGACCCTCTTCTCGGGGTGTGTGTGTGTGTGTGTGTGTACCTGGACCCTCTCCTCGGGGTGTGTGGGTGTGAGTGTACCTGGACCCTCTCCTCGGGTTGTGTGTGTGTGTGTGTGCGTATATATATATATACGGTGTGTGTGTGTGTGTGTGTGTGTGTACCTGGACCCTCTCCTCGGGGTGTTTGACCACCTTGTCGCTGAGGAACTTGGTGGGGATGAAGCCCTGCACACCGTTGTCCATTCTGGCCCGCACGCCGATGGCCTGGCCCGGACACGAACCACTGTCAAAGTGGTTCCACACCTACAGGGAGGGAGGGGGGGAGGGGGGGGAGGGAGGGAGGGAGAAAAGAGAAACATTTAGCCTTGTGAAGAGACTGCAACATCCATATTATACCGCCATCCTTTAATGGGTGAAGTGTGTGTGTACGTGTACATGCGTGAGTGTGTGTAAATGTACACGTGTGAGTGTGTGTGTGTGTGTGTGTGTGTGTGTGTGACCTCGCTGAGCTCCGGAAAGTTGTCCTGTTGGCAGAAGGGGCACTGCCAGAGGCCGGTGGAGTCGTTCCTGATGGCCTGGTCGTAGCTCTCCCCCTGGGGGCGCCGGTGAGCGATGCCCGTCACTACGCTGGTGATCAGCTTACCTGGAGGACGGGACACACAGCGACATGATAAACACCTCTGGGGTCCACCAGCAAACTCACTAGTCAGTGTGCCAGGGAAAGAATGTGTGTGTGTGTGTGTGTGTGTGTGTGTGTTCTGACTGTTACATATGACGTTAAGCCTTTCTTATGGTGGGGAACTCATTGCCTTTCAGTGTGTGTGTGTGTGTTTTATTTCTGAAAGTGTGTGTATCTATGTGAGGGGACCAGGGGGTACCTGTGTAGATGGTTTAACAGTTCTCCTAGGTGAGCAGGACAAATGTGTGTGTGTGTGTGTGTGTGTGTGTGTGTGTGTGTGTGGTGCTTTTAACTGTATCTTGTGTGTGTCTGTAGAAGGTACTGGGGGTTATCCTCAGAGTGAAACTGTGTAGAAGGTCTGGGGGGTCTCCTTGGTGAGCAGGTTGGAGACCTCCTCAGTGTTGGGTGGGTTAGGGTGTATGTGTGTGTGTGTACCTATGTAGAAGGTGTGTGTGTGTGTGTGTGTGTGTGTGTGTGGTTCTAGTGTGTGTGTGTGTGTGTGTGTGTGTGTGTGTGTGTGTGTGTGTGTGTGTGTGTGTGTGTGTGTACCTTAGAAGGTGAGCAGGTGAGCAAGATGAAGACCTCTTCAGTGTTGGGTGGTCTGTGTGTGTGTAACACGCAGGTCTTGTGTGTGTGTGTACAGCTCAGCTCCGTGTGTGTGTGTGTGTACAGTGTGATGTGTGTACCTTTGTTACCGTAGCCCTACAGGGGAGGACACACACACACACACACACACACACACACACACACACACACACACACACACACACACACTACATTCTTAGTGTGGGGAAGTCACAGAGTTCAGAGAGAGAAAGAGGGAGAGAGAATCGATAGAGAGAATGTCACACACTTGGCTCTGGTCTCAAGAGCGCGACAGAGAGAGAGGATTTAGAGAGTTTGTGTGAGTATGTTTTGCTAACGTCATATCTCCACACACACACACACACACACACACACACACACACACACACACACACACACACACACACACACACACACACACACACACACACACACACACACACAAGTCTCTCCAGCTCCTCGGCGAAGGCGTCCAGATCCAAGTCTTTGAGGCGCTCCGGGTTTTCCAGGATCTCTTCCAGCGCTCCGGCCGGGTTGGCGTCCTCGGCAGACTCGTCGTACTCCAGGGCGTCCACCGCCATCTTACGGGCCCACTCATAGGTCTCAGGGTGGACCCGTGAGCCGTCCAGAACCTCTATGTACGAGTCAGTACTGCAGAGAGAGAGGAGGGGGGGGGGGTAGAGAAAGAGAAGAGAACAGAGGGGAGAGGGATAGATTGAGAGGGACCGACACGGAGAGAGTGAGGGAGGGGAAGGAGAGACAAAAGGAGGGAAAGAGAGAGACAGAGAGAAGGAGAGATGGAGGGAAGGATAGAATTAGAACTAGAACTAACGGTCAGTGAAGGTCCAACACACTCCTCAATCTGATCAATCTGATCATCTGATCAATCTGATCAATCAATCTGAACTACAGGCTCCTAGTGTCATGTGATCAATCAATCTGAACTAACTACAGGCTCCTAGTGTCATGTGATCAATCAATCTGAACTACAGGCTCCAAGTGTCATGTGATCAATCAATCTGAACTACAGGCTCCTAGTGTCATGTGATCAATCAATCTGAACTACAGGCTCCTAGCGTCATCTGATCAATCAATCTGAACTACAGGCTCCTAGTGTCATGTGATCAATCAATCTGAACTACAGGCTCCTAGTGTCACGTGATCAATCAATCTGAACTACAGGCTCCTAGCGTCATCTGATCAATCAATCTGAACTACAGGCTCCTAGCGTCATCTGATCAGTCTGATCAATCAATCTGAACTACAGGCTCCTAGCGTCATCTGATCAGTCTGATCAATCAATCTGAACTACAGGCTCCTAGCGTCATCTGATCAATCTCAACAGTTCCAAACACTAACATTCATTTGAAAAAGGAAAACCGATATAAAATCTCTTTCATCTTGGCCATTTGCACATCTATGATAAAACATCTACAGCCAAAGTAAGAGCTACTGAACTAAAACAACAGGCTCCTATTGTCATCTGATTAAAGGGTTTAAATGATTTACTTTGAGGTCCTCTGAAATCTTAAGAACCCAAACAGGAAGTAAAGCAAAACAACTTTACATCACCTTTGATTACAAACCCAAAGCAGTGGGACACCATTTAAAAAGAACGGAACATAGGCATCACACTGAACACACACACACACACACACACACACACACACACACACACACACACACACCACCTGTCTCCTAGCGAGGCGGTGTCTATCTTGATGAAGCCGGCACAGTTGATGAAGACCTTGGGGCCCATGTGACACATCGTCACCAGCTGAGTCCTGTTCTCCAGACGAGTGTTGTTCTGCTTCAAGATCTAAGGACGCACAAGGACAAGGACGCGCACACACACACACACACACACACACACACACACACACACACACACACACACACACACACACACACACACACACACACACACACACACACACACACACACACACACACCAAATCTGTTATCTAATATTCTTCTTGATCTAATTTAGTCAAATAAAAACTAAAACTTAGTTAAATATAACATGGAGGGAAACAGCAAGTTTTACCCCGGAAGACCTACTGAGTTCAAAGGCGTGCAGACCCACAGACACACAGACACACACCGACACACACACACACACACACACACACACACACACACACACACACACACACACACACACACACACACACACCGACACACACACACACACACCTTGAGCAGATGGGACCCCTTCCTGAGGCCCAGACCACAGACAAACTGCACCAGGCTTTGAGTGTACGGGTGAGCGATGGCCCGGTTCACATCCACCCCCACCTCGTTCACCCGGTTGATGAACTCACAGTAGAGGGCGCTGAGCAGCTCCTCCTTCACAACGTGTTCCTATGGGGGGGTCAGAGGTCAGAGGTCGGATGAATACATCATCACGATCCCGATCACAACAACAGCACGGCCAGCATTTAATTTGATTGTTGTTGATAAAATTCCCCCTGTCCCCCATGCTGTTCTACCTGTCCCCTCCCTCCCCCCTGTCCCCCATGCTGTTCTACCTGTCCCCCTCCCTCCCCCCTGTCCCCCATGCTGTTCTACCTGTCCCCCTCCCTCCCCCCTGTCCCCCATGCTGTTCTACCTGTCCCCCTCCCTCCCCCCTGTCCCCCTCCCTCCCCCCTGTCCCCCATGCTGCTCTACCTGTCCCCCTCCCTCCCCCCTGTCCCCCATGCTGTTCTACCTGTTCCCCTCCCTCCCCCATGCTGTTCTACCTGTCCCCCTCCCTCCCCCCTGTCCCCCTCCCTCCCCCCTGTCCCCCATGCTGTTCTACCTGTCCCCCTCCCTCCCCCCTGTCCCCCTCCCTTCCCCCTGTCCTACCTTTCTCTCGCTCCCCCCTGGTCCCACCCCCATGCTGTCCCCCCATGCTGTTCTGCCTGTCTCTCCTTCCTCCCTATCCTCCTCACTCCCCCCTCCTCCCCCATGCTGTCCTACCTGCCCCCCCCCCCCTGCTGTCTTACCTGCCCCCCCTGCTGTCCAACCTACCCCCCCCCTCCCCCTCCCCCCTGCTGTCCAACCTACCCCCCCTCCCCCATGCTGTCCTACCTGCCCCCCCCCTGCTGTCCTACCTGCCCCCCATGCTGTCCAACCCCCCCCCCCCTCCCCCTCCCCCATGCTGTCCTACCTGCCCCCCCCCCCCCCCCAATGCTGTCCTACCTGTCCCCCTCCCTCCCTCCTTCCCCCCATGCTGTCCTACCTGCCCCCCCCCATGCTGTCCTACCTGTCCCCCTCCCTCCCTCCCTCCCCCCATGCTGTCCTACCTGTAGCGGGTGCAACTTGAGGCAGAGGATGTCCTCGTCGGAGCTGCAGACCTGAGCGTACTCCACCAGGGGGTCCTGGATCTTACGGGCCACCGACACAGCCTGCCGCAGCAGAGGGGGGTAGTCCCTAAAGTCAGCCTGCAGAGAGAGAGAGAGGGGGTTATACAGGAGGGTAGTCCCTAAAGTCAGCCTGCAGAGAGAGAGAGAGAAAGAGAGAGAGACAGGGGGTTATACAGGAGGGTAGTCCCTAAAGTCAGCCTGCAGAGAGAGAGACAGAGTTATACAGGAGGGTAGTCCTTAAAGAGGGAGAGTGTGTGTGTGTGTGTGTGTGTGTGTGTGTGTACCTCAGACTTCTTGCTGTTCATATAGAGGGAGTGTGTGTGTGTGTGTACCTCAGACGTCTTGCTGTTCATATAGAGGGAGTGTGTGCATGTGTGTACCTCAGACTTCTTGCTGTTCATATAGAGGGAGTGTGTGTGTGTGTGTGTGTGTACCTCAGACTTCTTGCTGTTCATATAGACTAGAGGGAGTCTGTGTGTGTGTGTGTGTGTGTGTGTGTGTGTGTGTGTGTGTACCTCAGACTTCTTGCTGTTCATATAGAGCGTGTGTGTGTGTGTGTGTGTGTGTGTGTGTGTGTGTGTACCTCAGACTTCTTGCTGTTCATATAGAGCGTGTGTGTGTGTGTGTGTGTGTGTGTATGTGTGTGTGTGTGTGTGTGTGTGTGTGTATGTGTGTGTGTGTGTACCTCAGACTTCTTGCTGTTCATATAGAGCATGGCCAGCTCGTTGTCTACCAGCTCCACCCCCACAGCCGGCAGAGAGGATTCCTGCTCCAGCTCACTGATGGTCCTCTTGATGTCCTCCATCACCATGTGGGCATCTCTGCAGCACACGCACACGCACACGCACACGCACACGCACAGCTTAGTGTAATCAGTAACGTGCCTGTGACAGTGTTTGTAAGTTTTAGTTTATTTAAATTCTATTATTTTCGTGATGTTGATACTAAAACGCCTGACACAGGTCCAAGAAAAGGGCCAGGGAAACAAGTGTGTTTGTGGCCAAACTGAATGTAAATAGAGGTTACTATGTTTATTAAATCATTTCTTAAATGTATTTATTTATTATAAAAAAAATGCAATCAACAAATTTTTTATTTTCAATCAAATCAAATCAAAGCATGATCACAGTGGCCATATCCATCGGTCTCTGAGACAGCAGCAACACGAGTTAACCAAGACAGGAAATAGAACGAGGCAGACAGGAAGGAAGCGGATCACAGGAAGTTAGTCCTACCTGTTCTCCCCGGCAACAGCGACAACGTGAGGCTTTTTACTGATGAGGAACTTCTTCAGGTTTTCAATGTCCTGCAGCTGAAGAACACAGGGGCAAAAGCACAACACATCAACCCTGGGGAACTATCTTTGGGGAATTATCATTTTAAATAATAATGTATGTCATCATTTTCGATGAAAATGTATATCATATTAAAAATACTGTCACATATCCAAATACACAGCATATCAATCATTTGGGAATGTATCATCAAAAAATATGTTGAGTCACTTAAATATCACACAAGACTTTTTCCTTGAAACACCAGTTGACCCTCAGACAAGGTCCTAAGCTGACTTTCCACAGGAAGACCTTCAAGAAGAGCTATGACTTTATACAGAGGGGAGAGAGAGAGAGGTAGAGAGAGAGAGGAAGAGAGAGAGAGGAAGAGAGAGATGGAGAGAGAGAGATGAAGAGAGACAGTGTACCTTTTTCTCCCTCTCGTCCTCCTTCCAGGCATTCCTCCTCTTCAGGAAGTAAGGCAGGCGCAGGAAGTCTGCCACCTCGCCCTCGCCGTTGATCAGCGAGCAGAACACGGGCGTGTCTCTACGGCAACGGAGACACAGCATGACTTCTACAGTATATACCATACATGACTAGATCTTAATTATACACTCTTTCACACAAATATAATATCGGTAAGCGCACGCACACACGCACGCACGCACACACGTTGGTTTGAACTCCTAAAGCGTCCCTGTAAAGCTGTGTGACTGCTGCGGGACCCACCGGCTGTCTGCGAAGGCCACGCCCAGCACGCGGATGCCTTTTCCCTGGCTCTCGTCCATCAGATCGTCGTCCTCCTCCACCTGCTGGTCCGGCCTGTAGGGGGACACCTTCAGCCAGTTGTACAGGCGCCGGCAGCACGACTAACGGAACACACACACAGACACACACACGTGAAGGGTTAGAAGGGTCGTATCATAACGATAAACTGTTTAAACCGCTGGCTTGTAACCGTTTCTCTCAACAGCTTGCTCTGTCTGCGACCGTGGCAACAGCAGCCCTGCCCACAGCTACAGCCTTTATCATCATCATCATCATCACTACTAGCGGCTGTTATTCCCTACATGGCGGTCACCTTGACGATGTTCTCCTTGGCCTCGGCCACCAGCTTGTTCTTGAGCTCCTTGGCCATCTGAGGGTAGAGGAACTGGGTGAGGGAGCGCTCGATGGCCAGCGTGCGCTGACGGTTCCACTCCTGCACCTGGTGGCTGAACTCGTCACGGTAGTAGAACTGCTTGATCTCGTCAAAGTACGTCTGCTCGCCAGCGTAACTACAGGGGGGAAAACACAGGAGAAACAAATAGTTATTATTATTATTATTATTATTATTATTAATAATAATAATAATAATAAAAAAATACAGGCTTTTCATTTAAAAAAGAAATCTTTGAAATAAGGAACTGAAGGAATGGGGGGAAAGAGAAAAGAGATGAAAAATAATAAATAAAATTGTTTAATTAGCTCATGTGTTATATCATATTCTCTAAATTAATTTTTTCTGTGGAGCCAAACCAAGTCACTTTGCAAGTAAACGTCCTCGTGCAACAGCAGCACCATCATAAACAAACAGATGGAGATGAGTCGGCAAAAGGCTCTCTGGCCAATCAGAAGCCGGCACTCGTACCCTTTGACCCCAATGAGGTCAATGCAGAGGTCGATGGAGAGCAGGCCCTCCTCTTCAGCCAGACACATCTTCAGGAACTGGTCTCCATTCAGCTCCTTAACCGGCTTGTTCTTCAGGTACTTGAAGGAGTAGGCAAAGTGAGCCTCGTCTACATCCTGAAGAAAAACAAAAACACAAACAAATAAACACAAACACATAAACAAACAAACAGAGCCCTTGATGGAGAAAAAGCACATCCTGAAGAAAAACAAAAACACAACAAAAAACACAAACACATAAACAAACAAACAGAGCCCTTGAAGGAGTAGGCAAAGTGAGCCTCGTCTACATCCTGAATAAAAACAAAAACACAAACAAAAACACAAACACATAAACAAACAAACAGAGCACTTGAAGGAGTAGGCAAAGTGAGCCTCGTCTACATCCTGAAGAAAACCAAAAACACAAACAAATAAACACAAATACATAAACAAACAAACAGAGCACTTGATGGAGTAGGCAAAGTGAGCCTCGTCTACATCCTGAAGAAAAACAAAAACACAAACAAACAAACAAACAAACAAACAGAGCCCTTGATGGAGCAGTGATCCTTGTCTATGTCCTGAGGGAGCAGAACATACAAAATAAAGCTTAAATAATACATCAACTGGTATGTAGTTAATCTTACTAGCTGAGGATGGGACCCTGAACATTAGTACCCTTCTGTATGGGCTTGTCATGTTAGTGTGTAGTGGAGTGTGGAGTGTGTAGTACCTTCTTGCCCTTCTGTAGGGCTTGATGTTGTCATGTTAGTGTGTAGTGGAGTGTGTAGTGTGTAGTACCTTCTTGCCCTTCTTGGTGGGCTTGATGTTGTCATGTTAGTGTGTAGTGGAGTGTGTAGTGTGTAGTACCTTCTTGCCCTTATTGGTGGGCTTGATGTTGTCATGTTAGTGTGTAGTGGAGTGTGGAGTGTGTAGTACCTTCTTGCCCTTCTTGGTGGGCTTGATGTTGATCTTGGCCCTCTCCTGGAAGGTCTGGCGCAGAACGTGGCGTACCAGAGGCTCGCGGGCGATCTGCATGGCCACCATGTACCTGGTGCCTTCCAGAACCTGCTCTGGACTGGAGAACTGACTGAGAGCAGGAGAGAGAGAGAAACAAACAGCACATTTAAAGAGTTGAACTATCCAAGACGGTATTCAGACAGTTACTCTCACCGACACAGTGCATTTACAGGGACGTCATGGAAAAAGTGATACATGTGGAATGCTGTATCGTCACGTAATAGACACATGTACCTGGTACATCAGAAACAAAAATGTATGAAAAGGTAGAGCTGTGTGTGTGTGTGTGTGTGTGTGTGTGTGTGTGTGTGTGTGTGTGTGTGTGTGTGTGTGTGTGTGTGTGTGTGTGTGTGTGTGTGTGTGTGTGTGTGTGGTTACCTGCAGATGTAGTCTTTGGCCAGCTCCATGGGCTCAGCTGGGAACTGCTCTCTGTGTGTGTGTGTGTGTGTGTGTGTGTGGTTACCTGCAGATGTAGTCTTTGGCCAGCTCCATGGGCTCAGCAGGAAACTGATCTCTCTGTGTGTGTGTGTGTGTGTGTGTGTGTGTGTGTGTGTGGTACCTGCAGACGTAGTCTTAGGCCAGCTCCATGGGCTCAGCTGGGAACTGATCTCTGTGTGTGTGTGTGTGTGTGTGTGTGTGTGTGTGTGTGTTTACCTGCAGACGTAGTCTTTGGCCAGCTCCATGGGCTCAGCTGGGAACTGCTCTGTCTCGTGACGCTGGTAACTGTCTCTGAGATTCTCCCCGAACTGTTCTGGGGTCAGACCAAACTTCTTAGCCAGACCATCTGGAGAAAGGGAGGGAGAGAAAGAGAGGGAGAGAAGGAGAAACGGAGAGAAAGTGAGAGATGCAGAAAAGGAGAGAGAAATGGAGACCGATAGAAAGAGAGGGATGGATAAAAGTCAGCACACACCACCACACTAAAACACAAACACACCATCTTTCTCATATCTTGATGGTAGTTAAAATGCATCCACATGATATGTATGTGTGTGTTTTTATTGATGTTACAACACATATGTATTTTTTTTTTTATTAATGTTATGACATATGTTTGAGTGTGTCTTATTAATGTTATGACACATATGTATGTGTTTTTATTGATGTTATGACCCATATACAGTACTGTGCAAAGGTTTTAGGCAGGTGTGAAGTGTTTAAAGTTAGACAAAATATAAATATAGAAATATAAATTTTAATTGTTTATTATTTTTCATCCATTCATAAAATACAAAGTGAGGGAAAAGCAAATCTGTATCAAATCAACATTTGGTGTGACCACCCTTCAAAACATCATCCCCTGCCTAAAACTTATGCACAGTACTGTATATGTGTGTGTTTTTATTAATGTTACGACTCATGTGTATGTGTGTTTTTATTGATGTTATGACACATATGTATGTGTGTGTTTTTATTAATGTTACGACTCATATGTATGTGTGTTTTTATGTGTGTGTTGTGTGTATTGATGTTATGACACATATGTATGTGTGTTTAAATTAATGGGACAAACCAGAAGGGATCTGACACATATTCCAGGCCCTGCCTCACATTCCACGTTAACGACAGAACACAGACAAGGTCAAAGGTTAAAGGTGAACCTCACCTAGCCCGGCGTTCTGACAGATGCTGTACATGTCCCGGCGAGACGCCAGCTTGAGGTCGGGGCCTTTCTGCTCCTCTTCCTCCACCTCTACCTCCACCTCGTGTTCCTCACCTGTAGAGGAACAACAAAGAAAAGATGGAGTCATCCTATTCTCTCTCTCTACCCTCCTGTCTCTCTCTGTCTCTCTCTCTCTCTCTGTCTCTCTCTACCTCTCTCTCTCTCTCTCTCTCATACTTTCTATCGCTCTCTCCTCTCTCTCTCTCTCTGTCTCTCTCTACCTCTCTCTCTCTCTCTCTCTCTCTCTCTATATCTCTGTCTCTCTCTCTCTCTCTCTCTCTCTACCCCTCTCTCTCTCTCTCTCTCTCTCTCTCTCTCTCTCTCTCTCTCTGCCTCTCTCTATCTCTCTCTCTCTCTCTCTATCTACCTCTCTCCCCCTCCCTCTCCTCTCCCTCTGAATCATCATTTATTCAGCCACTCATCCATCTTGCCTTCCATCACATCCTCTCATTCTTCCTTTGATTATATCCATCCATCAATTCATTAACATCCATCCATCCATCCACCCACCCATCCATCCATCCATTACTAATTCCTCCCTCCTACCATCTTCCTCGGACACCTCCATGATCTTCTTCAGCCTCTTCTTCTTGGTTGCCTTGGCGGCGTTCTGCATCTTGGGGATGTCGCGCCCGTAGTAAAGCAGGAAATGGTTGTACACGTCGCTCAGCTCGTCGATGGACTGCACGTCTTTCAGTCTGACACCATGAGGAAAAGAGAGAGAGAGAGAGAGAGGGAGGGACGAAAAGAAGAGAGGGAGACAGAGACAGAGAGGTCGAGAATGACAGAGCAAGAGACGGAGAGGGAGAGAAATAAACACAGAAATCAGAATCGCTCTCACAGTCGTGCCCTTCCATGTCCTGACATTACTCAAGAATAATATATAATGAAACTCAAATAGATTGCCAGTAAAAATTGTTATATAATTTAGCAAAAACTGCATTAGAAGTGTACAACTATCCTCTCCTGTTCTGTAGGACTAAACAAATGCTTACTACCGTAGCATTTAGTATATGTGTAGAAAAGGATGCATTATGACCGAGTCTGAACCCTCACCTCTCCAGGTCAGAGGAGATATATCTATGTAAGTATCTTTACGTATATTTATCTATAGATATAGTCTGTGAACTTTCACCTCTCCATGTCAGAGGAGATATATTATGTATCTCTATTACGTATATATAGTGTATATATATATATATATATATATAGATAGATAGATATAGTCTGTGAACTTTCACCTCTCCATGTCGGACGTATCCAGCGGACGGATGCCATCGGACAGCGGCTTGTCTGGGTCGGCAGAGATCTGCTCAAACTGGTAGGCCTGCATGCGCTCAAACAGCCGCTTCAGGTTCAGCTTACGGGTCTTCAGCTGGGTCCACTGGAGGTCAAAGGTCAGCAGACAGGAAGTGAAGGTCGTTATTTTACGGTTTATATATATATAAAAAAAAATACTGTTCAGATAAAAGTTAGTGTTTACTACAGAGGTTACGCCCCCAGATATCTAAAGCTTATTTCTGACAGCAGCTAAAAGCCTAAAGGTGTCTCTCGCCTCTCTGCCTTCTTATCCCATATACTGAACCTATACTTAACCAATTCTGATCTTATTTGTTTGTTTTCACATGAATATAATATTGATCACAACATAAGCTCTGGTTTGAGTCCTACCTTCTCGTCCCACTGCCAGACCTTCCACAGGTCATTGATGTTGAGCTCCGGTTCCACGTACTCCTTCCTGTAGAACGCTATGAAGGGAACCTGCAGAGGAACAGGAAGAACAGGGGAGTTAGTTTGACAGACTATAAACTATAAAAGGGGAGTTAGTTTGATGGACTATAAACGAGGAGTTAGTTGGTTGGACTATGTTTGTTAGTTTGTTGGACTCGAAAAGGGAGTTAGTTTGTTGGACTCGAAAAAGGGAGTTAGTTTGTTGGACTTGAAAAGGGAGTTTGTTTGTTGGACTATAAACTATAAAAAGGGACTTAGTTTGATGGACTCGAAAAAGGGAGTTAGTTTTTTTGGACTATGAACGGGAGTGAGTTGGTTGCACTATAGACTTTAAAAGGGAGTTAGTTGGATGGACTTTAGACTTTAAAAGGGAGTTAGTTGGTTGGACTTCAGACTTTAAAAGGGAGTTAGTTGGTTGGACTATTAACTTTAAAAGGAGAGTTACTCTGTTGGACTATACACTTGGTTGATCCCAGCAGTATGGCTATTAGTACAGAGGACGTCAGGGATCTTTACCCCCCAGTGGGGGAGGGGCAGAGGGGTACCTCAAAGTGCTGGTTCCTCATGTAGTTAGTATAGAGGTGATCAGGGATCTTTACCCCCCAGGGGGAGAGGGGCAGAGGGGTACCTCAAAGTGCTGGTTCCTCATGTAGTTAGTATAGAGGTGATCAGGGGGGGGAGAGGGGCAGAGGGGTACCTCAAAGTGCTGGTTCCTCATGTAGTTAGTATAGAGGTGATCAGGGATCTTTACCCCCCAGGGGGAGAGGGGCAGAGGGGTACCTCAAAGTGCTGGTTCCTCATGTAGTTAGTATAGAGGTGATCAGGGATCTTTACCCCCCAGGGGGAGAGGGGCACCTCAAAGTGCTGGTTCCTCATGTAGTTAGTATAGAGGTGATCAGGGATCTTTACCCCCCAGGGGGAGAGGGGCAGAGGGGTACCTCAAAGTGCTGGTTCCTCATAAAGTTGAGGGCCTCTTTGATCTTGGCGATGGTGCTGGGTCCTTTCCTACTGAAGTTGGTGGTGGTGCCTCGGTCCAGATAGTCTGTGCTCTCCTGAGGAAAGAGACAGAGACCAACAGGGTTAGAGAGAGAGAGAGACAGAGAGAGAGAGAGAGAGAGAGAGAGAGAGCTAGAGAGAGAGAGAGAGAGCCAGAGAGAGAGAGAGAGAGAAGTCAGTGTGTGAGCAGAGAGAGTGTGTGTAGAGAGAGAGAGGAGAGGGAGAGAGAGAGAGAGAGAGTGTGAGAGAGAGAGTGTGTGTAGCTACCTGCATGGAGAGAGAGGGTAGAGAGGTGAGAGAGAGAGAGAGTCAGTGTGTGAGAGAGAGAGAGAGAGAGAGAGAGTGAGTGGTTCAGAGAGAGAGAGAGTGAGAGAGAGAGAGTGTGAGAGCATGGAGATGGAGAGGGTAGAGAAGGTGTGAGTGGATCAGAGAGTCAGTGTGCGAGCAGAGGAGTGTGTGTAGCTACCTGCATGGAGATGGTAGAGAAGGTGTGAGTGGTTCAGAGAGTCAGTGTGTGAGCAGAGGAGTGTGTGTAGCTACCTGCATGGAGATGGAGAGGGTAGAGAAGGTGTGAGTGGATCAGAGAGTCAGTGTGTGAGCAGAGGAGTGTGTGTAGCTACCTGCATGGAGATGGAGAGGGTAGAGAAGGTGTGAGTGGATCAGAGAGTCAGTGTGTGAGCAGAGGAGTGTGTGTAGCTACCTGTATGGAGATGGTAGAGAAGGTGTGAGTGGTTCAGAGAGTCAGTGTGTGAGCAGAGGAGTGTGTGTAGCTACCTGCATGGAGATGGTGAGGGTAGAGAAGGCGTGTCTGTAGATCCACTCTGCTTCCTCCTCCAGCTCGTCATCCTCAGCGGGCTTCACTGGGATGGAGCGCAGCTGCAGGACGCCACACACACACACACACACACACACACACACACACACACACACACACACACACACACACACACACACACACACACACACACACACACACACACACACACACACACACACACACACACACACACACACACTGTCTTTAGGTTAACCATACACAGGGAGAATTTCTAGGCAATGTAGACAAGCAACATTGCTATCAACAAACATGGGGACAAGCAATATGGGTCAAATTAATATTAGCAACTAGGGACTCAGCAAAGTACCTGCTTGTCAAGAAAAAAAGTATATTCTTTTACAATCCATTCTTACAGCTGTCTATATGTCTCATGGCCTCCAATATCAAATCAAATAATTTTCGTACAGCAAATTACCGTAATGACTCAGATGAGTCAGTCAGTCAGACATACAGCTAGGGAGGCAGTCAGCCAGTCAATCAGCCAGTCAGCCTGTCAGACATTCAGCTAGGGGGGCAGTCAGTCACTCAGTCAGTCAGTCAGTCAGACATACTGCTAGGGGGGCAGCCAGTCAGCCAGCCAGCCAGCCAGCCAGTCAGCCAGTCAGCCAGCCAGTCAGCCAGTCAGCCAGCCAGTCAGACCTACCTGGAACCTCTCAGGCATGTCGGTGGAGCGGATCTCGTTGTCCTGGTCGGTCATGTGACTGCTCTCCAGTTCACTGGGTTCGTAGAGCTCAAAGATACTCTTTCGTCCCACCCTCCTCTTGATCTGCTTCTTGGGCCGGTCCCAGCTCTCTTCGTCCTGGTCCTCCTCCTCTTCCTCGCCCTGGTCATAAGCGTCTGCGTCGAAGTCGGCAAGGTCAAAGTCCCCGCCGAAGATCTCCTGAGCTTCCTGCAGCGCTCTGTGGAGGGAGAAAGATAGTTTAAAATTTGGTTACTTTATAAAAGAAAACAGTAACACAAAGTAGAAGGAGAAGGAGGGTGAATGGTAGTTTATAGTTCGTAGAATACAGGAGAGAGAGAAGGCGAGTGAGAGGTAGTTTATAGTTTGTAGAATACAGGAGAGAGAGAAGGTGAGAGGTGGACTATAGTTTGTAGAATACAGGAGAGAGAGAAGCTGAGAGGTGGACTATTGTTTGTAGAATACAGGAGAGAGAGAAGCTGAGAGGTGGACTACAGTTTGTAGAATACAGGAGAGAGAGAGAGGAGGGTGAATGGTAGTTTATGGTTTGTAGAATACAGGAGAGAGAGAAGGTGAGAGGTGGACTATAGTTTGTAGAATACAGGAGAGAGAGAGGAGGGTGAATGGTAGTTTATAGTTTGTAGAATACAGGAGAGAGAGAAGGTGAGAGGTGGACTATAGTATATAATACGTAGGACGATTAACTTTGTATAGGGACACGCTTAAACCCAGTGTCACTCACTTCATTGTAAAAGCCAACCCCTCCACTTTAACACAGAAAGAGAGGGAGTGGACATGGTAAAAATAGGAAGAGGGGAGGGAGAGGAGGAGGGTAAGAAGGGGACAGAAATATGACTCCCTCCTGGTCTGGGGTCAAAAGGTCATGGCAGTAGTCCTAAACGGTCACTCACGCGTCCGTGTATCCAGCGAACTTCTTGCCTCTCTTCTTTGTGATTGGCTGTCCGTCATCGTCCACGATGAAGTCATCGATGTCTGAGGAGACGAAAAGAATCTCTTTAAAAGAGCCATGATGCTGCACTGTCACATTAAAGAATGTCGCACGCACGCACGCACGCACGCACGCACGCACGCACGCACGCACGCACGCACGCACGCACGCACGCACGCACGCACGCACGCACGCACGCACGCACGCACGCACGCACACACACACACACACACACACACACACACACACACACACACACACACACACACACACACACACACCAGGGAAATGCAGGTTTGGATGCTACGGTCATATTATACACACTGCCATGACAAAACAATATTAGTAAAATGCATTACATATATATATAAAAAAATGCCCGTAATTTTTGCCCATGAATTATTGGGCTTATTTTCAAAGAATGCAATTTCTTAGTTTCGTCAGCATTTACAGGGAAAAGAAACACCATTTGATCAAATATTCAAGCTATGTATACACTTTGAGATGCTTTATGTAATAAACCAGTTGGAATGAATTGGCTATACCTGACTCTTCATCTCCCTCGTCTTCCTCATCCTCAGCTTGGCGATGAAGAGGCACGTCTACAGCCTCGCCTTCCTCCAGCTCCTCTTCTCCGTCACCGTCTCCGCCAGTGAAGATCTCGTCAGCAATCTGGTCCTTCTCATCATCTTCATCGTCATCCATCATCTTCACACGGTCGTACTTTCTTTTCTGTAAAACGCAGAGAGATGGGGACCTTAGCCATTTTGACTTTGTTTATCTTTCTATGAACAATATTGAATCAGGGAGCAACCAAAATAAAAAGCAACCACAGAACAGTGGTATGCTGCTCTGGCTTTAGTGAAGATCGCCACGACAACTGAAGTTCAGCGTCATAAATGATGGCAGCAGCTACTTACTCTCCTCTTAACTTTGACCCCCAAGTTCTCTTCGATGAGGTCAAGATCATCATCATCAAGGTAATCATCATAATCTGTCAAGGAAAGATATTGAATTATAATAAGATTTATGTATATATATATATATATATATATATTTATATAGCACTGTGCAAAGGTTTTAGGCAGGTGTGAAGTCTTTAAAGTTAAAAATATATATATAAAAATATAAATGTGAATTAAATTTTTTTTTTTTTATCAATTCATGAAATACAAAGTGAGGGAAAACCAAATCGGTATCAAAACAACATTTGGTGTGACCACCCTTCGCCTTCAAAACAGCATCCCCTGCCTTAAACTTATGCACAGTACTGTATATATTTGGGAAATATATGTATGATAACTTAAATGATCTCCAGCAGGACTTCAAGAAAAGGAGCTACTCTATTCGGATAGGGACTTCACAGGAAAACAAACGTTTTTTAGTTAATCTTTAGAAGTGACCGACCAACTAGACAACACCTGCCGGTCTAAAACTCACTCCGCTTCTTGCGTCTGTGACCGATTTCTTCTTCTGAGTCACTGGCGGGGCCTCCGCTCCCACTGGCGCTCCCCTCAGCCTCCTCCCCATCATCGTCACCGTCATCGATGAGGCCCCTCAGGTTCCCCCGCTCGTCCTGGTCCTCTGTGTTCTCCTCTTCCTCTTCATCTGTTAAGGCATCATAAAACACGACATTTACACAGAGACACAGTTATCTATCCACATACCCCAGAACCTCTTTCACTCTCTACACACACAAAATCACAAACACTTTGATTTGGGAAGAGTCTTTCAAATGATCTTACTGACCATCATCCTCCAAAAACCTCTGGGTCTTTTTGGGCTTTAGATCTTTCTCCTCAAACTCCTCCTCTGACTCCTCAGCTTCGCTGTCAATGAAGTCAGACATTTTTGCAAGGCCTGAAACACAAACAGTAAAGAAGTGAATACACAATCCATAATGCAACCACACTAGGCACGATTCTATCACAACCATTCTGAGAATTTCAGTTACTAACGTTAGCTTGCAAGGGATGTTAGTTACCCATTGTCACTACAAATAAAAACTGAATCAAGCTTCCCCTACTCTTCACCCTATTACTAAACTGACTTACTTAACACAAGTAGCTAGCTTCTAAAAATATCAGACACCTTGGTTAAAAGCTAGCTAAATACTTAACATTTTCTTGCCAGTGCCTAACCACAAACGCAGATGCCAACATTATTTCACAGCCGCAAGGTTATTGGGAGCCTTTGTTTTAAAACTATCGATCATTTAAGTTTACAATTTCAACGTTAAAATATAAAATTGCTAGCTAGTTAGCTAATCAACAGGCGACCTATGGTTACAAGGCAGCCCTCATGAGCACAATTTAGCTAGCTAGCGTTAGTTGGCATGGAAATGCTTGTTACTGAGGCACCATTTCTTTACTGATTATCGCTCTTTTTAGGAACAAGAAGTTTAGTTCTAGAACAAAATGCACAATATTATCGATATGGTGACAGCTCGCGCACTTACAAGCACGGAAATAGCAGCAAGACTGCAACAACAATACAATGCTGCATGCTAACGTTAGCTTTCAGCTCAAATAACACCTCTAAGAAACTTTATGTCAAGCTGATCTTGAAAATGTATAGCTGATTGTTTTTGCGGTCTATGTGAGGGAAATTACTGCCGATTACTGGACGAACCATAATATTTAGGGGATAGTTAAAAACAAAAACAAGGCCCTAACCAAAAATAGCATCCAAGCTTGCAAGCTAACGTAACGGCATGTTAGCATAGCATTGGAATCCCACTGCGTCTTTGCCAATGTTCTCTTATCTTGTAGCTGCTATTGTTTTATAGAGAATGTAACTCCTCGGCTGCGTAAAAGGGAACTTACTTCTCCCTGCGAAAGTATTGTGTAAATCCCTGAAATGCAGACGTATTTGTTGGTGTGTTGGTGTGCTGCTATTTTCAGAGACTTGTGATTATGAAAATGGCCGAGCGGCGTGATGCCAATTCCGGAATGCCCCAGGAAGGTCTTTCCCTCGCCTGGAAAGCAAGACGATTTTAATGCCCCCCACTGGTGATAAGTAGTACGGTAGTGCATGCTTACAACTTGTAACATTTCCAAATTTTTACTCGAGCCTAGAGGTGGAAAAATTACTAAAACGAAAATGTGTTTTTAGTAGATTTTTGTAAATCTTATTGTAAACATGAAAAAACAAAATTTTCCACATCGCGCACCAAATAGTCACGATGGATTCCGATTTTTGCAGTAGCCATCCACACCACGAGGGAGCGACGTAAAAAATATTGCTTCATTAATCTACTGTATCTTTCCGATGACGTAGCACACATAATATAAAAAAAGAAATCGGCTTGACTGAGTGGCAGCAGTGACTAGCTGTTATGGACAACTGTAGTATTCCATCGCCGTTTTTATTGCGTTCCATTTTGTTGTCTTGTTTATTTGGACTTTCCGTTGGTACGGAACTAAGTTTTGTGACCTGTGGCTCGGTTGTAAAGCTATTGAATGTTAAGCACAACGTAAGATTGCACTCCCACGACGTGCGCTACGGCTCCGGTAAGCCTCATTCATTGACTGAGAGTAAGCATAGAACACAGTTTGTTTGATTCACTCTAGTCTATGGTACAGAGAATGAGTGAATACACTTTTGCCTTTTATTTTTTGCTCTGCTGTTCCTCTCTCTTTTCCCTTTATTGTTTTCCTCCTCTTTAGTAATCACCATCATCACCACCTTCATCTTCTCTTCAGCCTCTTCTTGATAGAATGAAATGAACTGTTTTAACTGACGATGTATATGTTTGTAAAAATCTATAGTGTCTGTGTCTTGTGTGTGTACACTAACAGGCAGCGGACAGCAGTCAGTTACTGGCGTCTCCTCTGTGGAGGACAGCAACAGCTACTGGAGCGTTAGGGGCACCAGCGGCAACGCGTGTCGGCGTGGGATCCCCGTGAAGTGTGGCCAGACCATCCGCCTGACGCACGTCAACACTGGACGCAACCTGCACACTCACTACTTTGCCTCGCCGCTGTCATCCAATCAGGTAGGGTTCCTGGATGTGATGTCAGCTGGGGGAACATGAGGTCATGAGGGGGGACTGGGAAGTCGATCCAAGAGCATAGGATTTTTTGACTCCTAACCAGATTTTCTTTCTCACTCTCCTCTTTTATCATCCTTCCCTCCGCCCTTTTGTCAGGAGGTGAGTGCGTTTGGGGAGGAGGGTGAAGGCGACCACCTGGACGAGTGGACGGTGGAGTGCGGGGGCGGCGTGTGGGCCCGTGACGAGGCTGTGCGTTTCCGGCACCGCTCCACAGACGCCCTGCTGGCGGTGACGGGCGAGCAGTACGGCAGGCCCATCCACGGGCAGAGGGAGGTGCACGCCATGGCCGGGGCCGGCCAGCATGGCCTCTGGAAGGCCATGGAGGGAGTGTACATGAAGCCCAGCGAGAGCGCCCTGGGGAACAGGGACTACAGCCACTCACACACTGAGTTCTGAACATGCTGAACAACGCATCACCTCTATCTATCCATCTATCTATCTATCTCTCTCTCTTTCTCTCTCTCTCTCTCTCATTGTCTGAGGACACAAATGCGCACAAGTGAAGCAGTAGATCAAATCAAAATGACCTGCACTGACCAATCATCAACAGAGAGTTGGGGCAGACTGACTTGCTGTGGCCTATTCAATCAGGACTAAGGGCAGAGTGACCTTCTGTGGTCACGTTTCAGGTCCTACTCTTGGACACATTGGACACTTGGACTCGTTTGACACTAAGGACAACTACTCAACGTACAGAGGTTACTAATTATGTGGCCTAGTTCACCACCTGTCTGTTCAGATAGACGCTGCTAGTGGAGGACGAACAGGATTAAAGTATTATTTATATACCTAGCAGCCATCTTAACATAGAAACTTAACGTAGCGTGTTATGTAGAAGCTTATCTGATTGGTTAATACATTAAAAACATAGACAGATTGCACACACAAATATGCTCCAAAAGTTTGTATTACAGGATCTTATTTTTGTGTGCTTGAGTTCTAGGTAACATCCCCTTAAAATGCTTTTTTTGTGTTACGTGTTTAAAGAATGTTCATTTGATTCTTTCGCCTGTGGAAATCTGGAAGGTCCAACTGAGTAGGCTTTTCAGAGTGAACATTGATTTTTATGGAAAACAATTACAGTATTGTTATTACTAGTGCCTCTACACTGTCATTCAGTCAAATTTTATTTTTATGATTGTACATACAAGAGCACTTTTGGTCAACCCCCCCCCCAAAAAAAAACATTGTGAACCCATGATTGTATGTCTGCTAGAGGATTGTACACGCAGTGCAATGGGAAATAAGTTATCTTCCTCAATGGATTTAGTTTCATATCACATTTGATCAGAATGTGTGTAAAATGCTTGTACCTTTCGGAAAAGCCTGAGGCTGCCTCAATTTCACTTGTTACGTATTGATTCGAAAGTGGAAGCACTAATTTGCTAAATCACTAGTGAACCGAGTATTCGAGTTGGGGAAATACTCGTTTTAAGAACAAACAGACTGAATTTCATGAACTGAACATTCTCAGACTAATGTTCTTTTATTTTTTGACAGACCCTCCGTGTTCTAGGTCACTTTGACAGGAGTGACATACTTTGTGAATGACAAACTGATGTTGACAAACTCCAGTATTACAAAACAATTGCAATGGAAGCAATGTGTGTTGCCATTGACATTTGCTTCTCAACGAAGCCCCTGTAACAAAGTTTGCTGAGTGTTAACTTTTCACAAGCAGTCTTGTGTGTCTTCGAGCACCAGATAGCTTGTGTTCTCACTTAGATGTGTTTGTAAAAGAAAGGCACCATTGTGATGATTACCTCATAAATTAAACAGATGTTTGTTTTCTGCGTTGCCGTGTCACCGTGTCCTCTTTTGTTTAATCATCAACCAGCTTTCAACGCGTCGGGTTGCCGTGGCGCCACGGCCTGGCTGGTCCTCTGTCCCCTTTTGATGATGTCACACACTGGTCTGAAGCTTGGCAGTCTGGTGTTTGCAGACTGCCACTTACATTGTCCCTCTTAATTCTTCGTTTATTTTAAAGATACAAAAGAAAAACACATAAAAGAAGAAAATGTTGTATCTTTTCGCACTACGTGGCTGGAGGCTGGAACAGGTAGGTTAGCTTAATATTAAATGATGGTAAATCATAATTATTACCTCTCAACTGGAATACTAATACAGATTGACAAACAGCAGGTATAGGCACTATCTGGCAAGCCCATGTTCCAAAGGACCAAGAAGAAAACAGAGAAAGAGACGCAAAAGAGAAGGGGTGTGGGTTCATTAAGGAGAGATAGAGAGACGTGTGTTTACAGTCTTTGGGAAATGCGTAGGAATGTATAACTTCACACAGTGAAACGTATTCCAACAAGTCAACACATTCAAGTGCTTTGATTTTCTATCAAAACAAGGGTTTTATTGCATAAACATCAGTTGGTTATATATATATATATGTATATTTCCATACAGGTTAAATTTGTTATTTGCATTTTAGATATCCATTCCAATATTGCTGTTTAATATATATAGATTTGATTTCTCTCCTTTCTGTGATCGTAGCAGCATGCCATGGTTACATTATATCTCTGAATTTATATGCCTCTCTGTACAATCTATCGACATGATTTAAAAAAGATGGATGTTTCAAAACCCGGAAAACCATAAACCTATGCATCCTGTTTGTGGGGTACAGGTGTACTGTGTATAATATGTAAACTTGGAAATAGGAGATAACAAATATCCTCACAAGCGCTTACATTTTCATGCAAGATTGTGTGTATGGCACAAGATCATTTTTTTCCCGAAGTTAAGAATCTGAGTTAAGATGCTGGTTTCATTAGACCTCCATGGCTTTCAGGACGAAAGACTGGAAACATGGTCCTTGTCAATCAAAACACGTGGAGATTATCATAAACCATACATGTGAACCTGTACAGCGATTATGACACATCAAGACATTACAGGGGACAAGCTTGTGCAGGATATGAGGCCCTGGGCAAATCAAAAATGAAAAGCCTTCGATATAGCATGGCTAGTACACACAACATCTATCCTACCTAAACACACAGTGAGTTCTCTACAATACAGTGCTGGCTGGATTACAGGGGTGACAACCTTGAATTTGCATATTTATGAAAATACTTCCTCGCCCCCTCGTGTTTTCTGATTTGATTAATAGCAGGTATTAAACTGTGAGTGAAATGTGAAAGTCAAACGTGACAGTCGTTCCTACATACATATTTAAAAGCAAGGCTGGGCAACCTACCCACTATAAGGAAAGGTTGTATTGATATCCATCTGGTCTCCCAAAGACATAAAATGCCAAAGAACAGCATGCATACTTATATAGTTTACAGTATAATACATCAATGCTGTGATGCTGGATCCAGCTCCTGCACTATGGGTCTAGAGTTTCATAGAATATAGTACTATGGAATTAGGATAATCGTTTAACATGTAGTTGGTTCAAGTCATTTGGCCTTCTCTGTCGGAAATCTAATCTGAACAAAGGTTTGAGCTTTAAACAAAATCCCTTTTTCTTTTTTTTTACTATACATGCCTTGGAATATGTTTTTTTTTCTTAACAGCAACCAGTATGGCAAAGTTTAGAAGAAAGAGGTTTTGGGCAGTTCAACAGGATTAAGTCATATGATTTATCATGTGGGCCTCTAGAGGGCAGTGTTGTCTAACTAAAATCCGCTACATCGTCGCAGCTACTCAACTGTAAATATCCCTGATGTTCTTTCTTTTTCCCCTTATTTTTATCTTACTTAACATCTCCTTAGGCTACCCTTTTTGAGAGACAAATCACACCTTACACAAGGACGGACTTGTGTCTGATAATCATTTTAGAGGGACATCATAAGAATATGCTCAGAACGGCAGTGTAAACAACACACTAGTCAGTGCGCTTGTGGCCTACTTTAATATAACTAGTGAGACTGTTGATTAAGAAAATCATATTGAAGTGAAATTGTTAACCCTATCAGTCCATGACACGCAATATAGAATAGTGTTCTGTTTTCTTGCTTATTATAGCTTATACATATGGCAGACTAGTAATATCAACCCCCAGATACACAATTGGTGTGTGTGCGTGTGCGTGTGCGTGTGCGTGTGCGTGTGCGTGTGCGTGTGTGTAAATACACAGCACACCTGCACTTAAAGCACCCGCTGAAAGAAAGCACAATGGAAATCCAAACAGATCCAGTCAGACGCTTCAGTCTACGAAGTGAAGAACCCATTCAGGCTGCGTCTGTGTCTAGCGTTACAGAAGAACCCATACAGGCTGCATCTGTGTCTAGCGGTACAGAAGAACCCATACAGGCTGCGTCTGCAGTGAGAGCAGTACAGAAGAACCCATACAGGCTGCGTCTGCGTCTAGCGGTACAGAAGAACCCATACAGGCTGCGTCTGCGTCTAGCGTTACAGAAGAACCCATACAGGCTGCGTCTGTGTCTAGCGGTACAGAAGAACCCATACAGGCTGCGTCTGCGTTGAGAGCGGTACAGAAGAACCCATACAGGCTGCGTCTGCGTCTAGCGGTACAGAAGAACCCATACAGGCTGCGTCTGCGTCTAGCGTTACAGAAGAACCCATACAGGCTGCGTCTGCGTTGAGAGCGTTACAGAAGAACCCATACAGGCTGCGTCTGTGTCTAGCGGTACAGAAGAACCCATACAGGCTGGGTCTGCGTTGAGAGCGGTACAGAAGGACTGGTATAGGCCACTTTCTCAGACTACATCAAAAAAGTGCCGGAAACCACAAACTCTGGTTTCCTGCCTGGTTCTGGTCTGGACCAGTCATTCTCAATTACTGCAGGTGCGCTTGTTAATGGGTCCAAGGAGCTGGATTAGGGGCATCCGTGTAGCATATCTGCCCCTGCATGCAGTGATTTACCTTAAATCCAACACACCTATTGGATTTTTATAAACGTGGGCTATTATGAACATGGTAGACTATTATTGTCTTCTGACACTGTGGACTACAGGCAAAACAAAATCCTAAAACCCTCAAACCACTGCTTTTAGATTGTGATTTAAGACTTCCAATCCAGGGTCATGCGTTGCAACTATCTTTCTCCAGTTTGCTCACCTGGTCCAAATAAAGAATTAAATGACCTGAAATAAACAAATGTATGTAAAATGCAAATCATTTGAGCAGTACTGCACATCCGTTAGTCTACTGTTTCCGTATTTCATGGATGGTTCCTCTGACACTGAAGGTTGATCCAAGCCTCTTGTTTTTTTTCAAAGGGTGTACACACACATTATGAAAACTCATAACAGGCAGATTTGAAACACTGAGCAGAGCCTTAACGTAAGCTTAAACTTGAGTTGAAGTTTTAAAACGTATCCAGTAAGGTTGGTAACCCATGAATGCATTGCACATAAAGCTCAATCCAGTATGGCACTGCCTGCTGTCGCCAAGGAGTGTGTCATATGTTTGGAATCGTCTAACTATACGTTCTTAACATACAACATATGCCGATACATGAGTTCATATTTAGTATGTTAAGGATTCATAGAGGAGGAGATTCCAAACACAGACGTAGACAGTATGACAAGTGAGTCTCCTCCTAGAACACGATCCTTGGTTGTAGCTCAATGAAACATCATAGGATCTCAATAGATTCTTTTTTGAACACTCGTTAAAAGTCAGTTTGTTTGTCTGTCAGACTAACATTTCATAATAATAATAATAATAATAATAATAATAATTGTTATTTAACCAGGTAGGTTGACTGAGAAGGAGTTCACTTTTGCAGTGAAGCACTGACCAAAGCATTTCAGTGGTCATGTGTTTGGTTAGTTATTCCTCTTCCTTTGAATTAGGTATGGCTCAAAAGCACCTGATACATGTTATAGAGATTGGTAATAATTACACAATTATGTCTAAAGGTAGACCTTGGTCTTAAAATGAATAAATAAAAGGAATAGTCTCCACCCTTGAGATGGTGTTATATATAAAAACACATATTCTTGTTGATTTGTGTCCAGTTCAGGGTCCTTTGATTAGTCTGTGACCTTTGATTAGTCTGTGACCTTTGATTAGTCTGTGTCTCTGCTTTCCTCAACGACCAACAAAAAGAAAATCCTTTCTGTGTTGGTTTCATGACTTGAATGTCTGATGTGTCAGTTTGTGGCATGAAGTTAAAAACAACCTTGATTAGAAAAAAAAATACACAACTGATAGTTGTAACAGAAGTGCTGATTGGGTGGTGACTGGTCCAATCTCCGCCCACAACCCAGATTCACAGTGTGGTTGGCTACTCCATGCCATTCCGCAGCATCTGATTGGCTGCGATCAGCATGACGCTGATGATGAAAGCCATGGCAAAGGCGCAGATTAGACTCTTCCTCACACACGTCTGACGGTTTTTCTTCTTCGGATGGACTGAGAAGAAAAGAGAAGAGAAGTTATTGTGAACATACAATCACCTAAAGTTGGAAGGCGAGAAAAAGACAAGGTTTAACACGGAGCACCAAGGAAAAAGACAAGGTTTATTACGGAGCACCAAGGAAAAAGACAAGGCTTAATACGGAGCACCAAGGCCTTTCTGACGAAAGATGGCAGCAACAAGTGAGAGACACCGCAGCAGAACAACTGGTTTCAGAAGGAGACAGACAGGTCTTCAACTGTCTGTCTGTCTGTCTGTCTGTCTGTCTGTTATGTCTGCCTGCCTGCCTGCCTGCCTGCCTGTCTGCCTGCCTGCCTGCCTGTCTGTCTGCCTGCCTGCCTGCCCGCCCGCCCGCCCGCCCGTCCGTCCGTCCGTCCGTCCGTCCGTCCGTCCGTCCGCCTGCCTGCCTGCATGCCTGCCTGTCTGCCTGTCTGCCTGTCGTTGTATTTGAAGATAACAGACTGCATTCAGCAGGTATCCTGATAGTGCCTGGAACGGACTGAGACTGACTCTCTGATGACAGGAGTGAGATAAAGAAAAAGGGCAGGGAGAGAGAGAGAGAGAGAGAGAGAGAGAGAGAGAGAGAGAGAGAGAGAGAGAGAGAGAGAGAGAGAGAGAGGAGAGAGATCAAATAGAGAGAGAGACAGAGAGAGACAGAAATGGAGGTCAAATGGAGAGAGAGAGAGACAGAGAGAGAGAGGGCGAGAGGGAGAGAGAGAAAGGGGATCAAATAAAGAGAGAGAGACAGAAAGGGAGGTCAAATAGAGAGACAGAGAGAGAGAGAGAAAGGGAGCTCAAATAGAGAGAGAGAGAGACAGAGAGAGAGAGACAGAAAGGGAGGTCAAACAGAGAGAGAGAGAGAAACAGAGAGAGACAGAAAGGGAGGTCAAATGGAGAGACAGAGAGAGAGAGAGAGAGAGACAGAGAGAGAGAGAGAGACAGAGAGAGAGAGAGAGAGAGAGAGAGAGAGAGAGGGGGGGGGTTGTAAAGATGTGAAATGGAAGAAGGAAGCAGAGCAACAGAGCAGAGTTGTTGTAAGAGTTATAAGATAAGAAACGTTTGTTCTCCGGAGACGTACTTAATGGAATTTAGACCGCCAATGAATTAATATTTTAAAACTCATTTAAAGCTCACTGATGCATTCACTCTCTCTGTCTGGGAGACATTGATCTCGCCTTGTACTATGGAGACACTTTGAACACTCAATGTAAAAGCCTCGACCCTAAATCACTCCAGGTACACTCGTGTAAACAAGCGAGTTTGAATTGATTTCAACCACCCACTCTGACAGAATATAACGTTGCCAGTAATTGTTTTACTTTTGTTCATAATGTTAACAGATTGTTTAACT
>JAPMUY010004053.1:220000-222500 GCA_026901105.3 Galaxias olidus | reverse complement strand
TCTCCGGCATCCAACTTTCTTTTTCATTTCCAGTTCATCCCCCTCTATTCTCTCCATCTCTCCATCTCTCCATCTCTCCCCCATCCTACCTCTCGGTTTGATTCAAAGGTTCTGTATCGGCCTGGCACCCCCTCTCTCTACCTAATAATAGCACCAAGAGAGAACAGAGGGGCGAAGCCACACACACACACACACACACACACACACACACACACACACACACACACACACACACACACACACACACACACACACACACACACACACACACACACACACACACACACACACACACACACACACACACACACACAGAAGCGCACAGAAACACACACACACACACACACACACACACACACACACACACACACAGAAGCGCACAGAAACACACACACACACACACACACACACACACACACACAAAAGCACACAGAAACACACACACACACACACACACACACACACACACACACACACACACACACAGAAGCACACAGAAACACACAGAAGCACACAGAAGCACACAGAAACACACAGAAGCACACACACACACACACACACAGATACACACACACACGGGCATTTGCCAGGAATTATGGCATGGTTTGCTCTGCCAAACTTTTAGCTTGACAACAAAATCTTAAGAAGCTAGACACAATTAGGGCCTAGGGTCCTCTCAATATACTCCACCCCCCCCCCCTCCCACCACCACCACACACACATCACACACACACTCACACATAGACGCAGACAAACGCTCAACAAACACAAACACACACACACAAACATAGGCACACTCGCTCACAAACAAACACGCTCATTCACACACACACACACACACACACACACACACACACTCACCCAAAGCCCAAACAGATGCAGACATGCAGAAAATACTGTAGCAACACACACACTCATAGAAACACGCAGAAAATAATGCGGACACACACACACACACGCGCATTACGTAAATTCCAAGCCCATTCACTCACACCTCTCTCTCTCTTTAACTTTCTCTTTCTCTTTCTGTATCTCTCTTTCCCTTGTTCTCTCTCTCTATCTCTTTCTCTTTCTCTTTCTGTATCTCTCGTTCCCTTGTTCTCTCCCTCTATCTCTTTGTCTTTATCTCTCTCTCTCACACACAAACAGGAACGCGTGGCGCCTTGTGAGAGCCAGACCTCTGGAAGAGGAGAGGAGAGGAGAGGAGAGGAGAGGAGGGGGGATGGGAGGAGAGGAAAGGAGAGGGGAGGAGAGGAGAGGAGAGAAGAGAAGAGGAGAGGGGATGAGAGGAGAGGAGAGGAGAGGAGAGGAGAACCCCATGCCAGTGTATTATTGGCTAGCCTGCTTCCTTCCTATTGTAACTCAGTGCAGCAGACAGACTGATTACCAATGTTTCAAACAGTGTGTCTAGATGACTGGGATCAACGCACGGAGGCTGATCCCCAATCTGTCAGTGTTTCAGACAGTCTAAAATACTCTATACAACTACTCTAAATAAAATACTCTCTAAAAATACGCTATATAAAATACTCTCTAAAAATACTCCCTAAAATACTCTCTGAAAATACTCTAAAAATACTCTCTAAAATACTCTTTAAAGATGCTCTTGTTTTCCCCTTTAGAAGAGCATGGCGTAGGTGTCTGAATGGCCAGCTTAGATAGAGGGGAGTACGCAGCAGGACTTCATCTGGCAGGAGCCCAGACACTCTGGTGGGTTTAGGCTGCACGGGGTTCTGTTATCGACGGGCTCAGACACTCTGGTGGGTTTAGGCTGCACGGGGTTCTGTTATCGACGGGCTCAGACACTCTGGTGGGTTTAGGCTGCACGGGGTTCTGTTATCGACGGGCTCAGACACTCTGGTGGGTTTAGGCTGCACGGGGTTCTGTTATCGACGGGCTCAGACACTCTGGTGGGTTTAGGCTGCACGGGGGTCTCCTCTCTCTCTGGTGGGTTTAGGCTGCCTCGGGGTTCTGTTATCGACGGGCTCTCACTCTGGTGGGTTTAGGCTGCACGGGGTCTGTTATCCTCTCCTCAGACACTCTGCTGGGTTTAGGCTGCACGGGGTTCTTGCTCTCGACTGGCTCAGACACTCTGGTGGGTTTAGGCTCCGGGGTTCTGTTATCCGGGCTCAGACACTCTGGTGGGTTTAGGCTGCACGGGGTTCTGTTATCCGGGCTCAGACACTCTGGTGGGTTTAGGCTGCACGGGGTTCTGTTATCGACGGGCTCAGACACTCTGGTGGGTTTAGGCTGCACGGGGTTCTGTTATCGACGGGCTCAGACACTCTGGTGGGTTTAGGCTGCACGGGGTTCTGTTATCGACGGGCTCAGATAGACGATTAGCTCAGAACTCGCCAAGCTCTGTAGTCCCTCTCCTCTCCTCTCTTCTCCTCCGCTCTGCTCTCCTCTCCTGCGCTCTCCTCTCCTCTCCTGTGCTCTGCTCTCCTCTCCCTTCCTCCTCCTCTCCTCTCCTCTCCTCCCCTCCCTCCTCGCCTCTCCT
>JAPMUY010004053.1:207500-215000 GCA_026901105.3 Galaxias olidus | reverse complement strand
TAAATGCAGTGCGTCTGATGGATCCTACTAGAGCCGTTTATAAATGCAGTGCGCCTGATGGATCCTACTAGAGCATAAATGCAGTGCGCCTGATGGATCCTACTAGACATAAATGCAGTGCGCCTGATGGATCCTACTAGAGCTGTTTATAAATGCAGTGCGCCTGATGGATCCTACTAGAGCCCTTTATAAATGCAGCCAATGCAGTGTGTTATATGAATCAATTGAGGATATTAGAAGAACTGTTTGTCATATTGTATAGTTGCAACGCTTGCTTATGACAACAGGGTGTTCAAATAACGCGCCACCGTCAAACGTGTTGCTACGTTTTGTTGGGGCTGAACGCAGGGCTGGTCTCTCTTTAGGGGAGCTGGTCTCTCTTTAAACTCCTAAAAATGTGACTACACAACATCTCACGGTCACATAAAAAATAGGTTCGACCTCACATTGATTCTCCCAAGATAAGTAGGACATGATAAACGAGAAACAATTAACTATCATGAAATGAAAATGATTCATCCAATTAGCCAAGCTCTGTGGAAACCTGGAAAGCAAAAAGCAGCTGCAGCTAGGAGATTGTATTTCAATATAATGAACAACAACACATTCAGATTGGATGTTATGTTTGTGTACAACTGGACCATCTGGTAATAGAGACGGATTTTTACAACACAAATATGTCCAACTGCCAACCTGCAACTCTCAAAGCTCTGAGGAAACCTTGCAGAAAGAAAGGATTCACAGTGAGGGAGAGAAACAGATAAAAAGATAGAAGGAACGAGAGAAACGGTGCGTGTGAAAGACGACAGAAAACAGAAAATATGTACGATCTAACCCAGAGATGGTTTAATGATGCCTTATGATGCGTTTGGGTTCCCCCCTTTCCTTTAGTATGTTATACAGCTTTCTGTGCATCTAACAGGTCTGAAAAGTTACAAAGCCCATCGTCCACAATCCTGAGCATTTTATAAAAAAGACCAAGAGCTATAGGACTCACAATAGAAACACAGACCACACAGAGCTATAGGACTCACCATAGAAACACACACCACACAGAGCTATAGGACTCACAATAGAAACACAGACCACACAGAGCTATAGGACTCACCATAGAAACACACACCACACAGAGCTATAGGACTCACAATAGAAACACACACACACACACACACACACAGAGCTATAGGACTCACAATAGAAACACACAGACACACAGAGCTAAAGGACTCACAATAAAACACACCACACAGAGCTATAGGACTCACAATAGAAACACACAGACACACAGAGCTACACAATAAAACACACACAGAGCCACAGGACTCACAATAGAAACACACACACACAGAGCTATAGGACTCACAATAGAAACACACAGACAGAGCCATAGGACTCACAATAGAAACACACACACACAGAGCTATAGGACTCACAATAGAAACACACACACACAGAGCTATAGGACTCACAATAGAAACACACACCACACAGAGCTATAGGACTCACAATAGAAACACACAGACACACAGAGCTATAAGACTCACAATAAAACACACAGACAGAGCCACAGGACTCACAATAGAAACACACACACACACAGAGCTTTAGGACTCACAATAGAAACACACACACACAGAGCTATAGGACTCACAATAGAAACACACACACACACAGAGCTATAGGACTCACAATAGAAACACACAGACAGAGCCATAGGACTCACAATAGAAACACACACACACAGAGTTATAGGACTCACAATAGAAACACAGACCACACACACAGACAGAGCAAGGGTGTTAAAAGGTTGAGTGGCATTCCAAAAAAAGGAAAAGTTGAGAGAGAGTTTGAGAGGTGGGAGGGTGGGAGAAGATGAGAAATGAAGGGAGGCGAGGGGGGAGAGGGGGTATAATGGAGGAGAGAGAAGCAAGAGGGAAACCTAGTAAAGAAAGAGAAAAGAGGAAAGCAGGAGGATGAAAAAATAAGAAATATGATGTGTGAGAGAGATGTGGTGTTCCGATAACACCTCCTTTCTACCCCTCCTCCCGGGATCCATTAGTGGAGAGGGAGAGAGATCAGGAGAGGAGAGAGGAGAGGAGAGGAGAGGAGAGGAGTGGAGAGAGTCAGGAGAGGAGAGGAGAGGAGAGGAGAGGAGAGGAGAGGAGAGAAGAGGAGAGGAGAGGAGAGGAGAGGAGAGGAGAGAGAGAGAGAGAGGAGAGAGAGGAGAGAGAGAGGAGGAGAGGAGGGAGAGGAGAGGAGATGGAGAGAAGAGGAGAGGAGAGAGAGAAGAAGAGAGAGAGGAGGAAGAGGAGAGGAGAGGAGAGGAGAGGAGAGGAAAGGAGAGGAGAGGAGAGGAGAGGAGAGGAGAGGAGAGGAGAGAAGGGAGGGAGAGGGGAGGAGAGGAGAGGAGAGGAAAGGAGAGGAGAGGTCAGAGGCAGTGGGAGCTTCATCTCACACCCGATTAAACATGCGCGCGCACACGCACGAGCACGCACGCACACACACAAATCACGGAATCCAACCTGTAAACCTAAACTCAGTGTACCGAGACGGTCTGCAGGGTGTGAAAAAAGGGAGGATGACAGCAAAGGCTAGAATATAATTTTATCGTTTCCTTTCTTCTTTATTTCCTTCTTCTCTGAGGTCAAAACAGCTTAAGAGTGACGACTCTCCAACTGAATATACAAACGCTTTTGATTAAAGCATTTATTCAATACTTTTCTATCTCAATTCTTCTTTAATCAAAATCCCCTAGAAGTCTGCCTTTCAAACAAGTCCATTAAGTTGAAGGTCAACAAGCCAAATCAGCATTTCCGACCCAACATGAGTTCTTTTGACTGGAATGAAACTTGATCCTTTCTCCAACCCGCAAAAACATGTAGGCTAAACGAATAAACGGTATGAGTTATTAACTTTAACATATTTTATTTGTATATATTTGTCGTTTATTGGACAGACGCTGACTTATGTAGACTTTTGTTATCACTGTCGATGACAAAGTCACCTTGTAAAATAACCGACCTTTTGCTCTTTGCTTTTGTCTTACCCATCAACATCACAATATTCAACTGTAAACGGCTGCTGAGAAACCGACCCTCGCGCGGGACTCTCCATGCTATTGACACAGCCACCTGCACGTGGCTTCTCCTCTGCCGGCACGCGTTGAGGTGTACCTGCCGGGACATCTACAGGGCGCAACGGTAACTCCACGAGCACAGACTTGTCCGGTCCCATCATTAGTATGCCACCCAAGCTTCACTGGCGTCTCCCGGGCCGCCGCACGACCATTAGACCCGATAGATGCACAGGTGGCGTGTGTCCTTTTCAACGACCTGACGCGGAAACTGCGGAGTGACCTTCGTCCTGTCAATTGGCTTGAAAGACGTTCGTGAGCAAAAACAACTTACGGTATTATAATTAAAGAGTTCTCGACCTTTCGAATCTCTAACGCCTACAATCGACAACCAACCTGAAAAAACAACCACACCATGCATATTCCAAAGTAACGGCGGATTGAATTTGAGTGAGGGCGCCTGGAGTGTCACGCGCCACCCCGCCAAGAGTCAGCCCTGGAGATTTGGGTGACAGAGAGAGAAAAAGAAAAATCCATTTTTAAACGCTTTAACACGTAGCCTACTGCCTCCATATTACATTTTCTATAGCACGCACGCATGTATGCACGCGCGCACATGTGCTGAAACCAATGACCTGGCCGAGCGAAGTGCACAGATTTATGCGCTTTGCGCCCGCGCCGGCACGCGCACAGCTCTTTAGGGTGTAAGATTGCAAGATTGATGTGTGTGTGTTTGACAGATGACAGATTCGGCCATCATGGTTAATGCCTGTAGACTTCCTCGCGCATCTGGTTGTGGGGAGTGAATAACACTGAGCTGGGAATGTCTCCCATTCATCAGAATCATTTTGGCTACTAACGGGAAGAACAAAAACATGGATGAGTTGTGTTATGGTTCTGCCGACAGTAAGTGACTCGTTCTTGCATTTTTGTCTGCACTGTATATTATTCATAGAAACAGCATAAGCAGCCACACAAGGCTAGCGTGGGCGCATGCGCGTGCGTACACACACAGACAGAGAGAGAGAGAGAGAGAGAGAGAGAGAGAGAGAGAGAGAGAGAGAGAGCACCTGGAAAGTTAAGGAGCATTTAAGCGGCACAGGTGTAGTTTTACAGTCTGTGTACACATGTCTTACTGCTTTCTGCTTTGTTTAATCTAATAAAAAAGAATAATTCCAGCAAAATGTCCACCATTAGACTCCACCATAGCCTACAACAGATCATGGATTGAAGGGACCAAAAATAATGGCAGTAGACCCCCCCCCCCCCCCACACACACACACACACACTCTCTCTCTCTCTCTCTCTCTCTCTGCCATTACGTTTGCACCAGTTACAACAGGTGTCTGGCTCATGGCTCATTGTCCTCGACCAAGCGTACCCCTCGAGCCCTCGAGACAAACTGCCGCCTCAACGGTGACAGGCCACAGTATTATTACACTATAAAAATAATAAATAACGGAGCGGACTTGTCATTATGCTGTTAATAATTACCTGCTAAACGGTGATTCCGGTTAATGAGAACTGCAACCCCTCGGCCAGCTCACCGTTGGCAGGTGATGCTGGAAAAAAAATATAATTCGAAACGCCGAAGACTCTTTGGTCTCCCCCGCATCAATCAGACGTGCTCGAGATGAGTTTGATAGCCAAATAAAAAAAAGAGGATAAATCACTTTGGCTTTTGGACCTGGTCCCAGACTACAGCAACATGCCAACCGTCAAAACGCTCAGGTTTGTTTTAAAATGGTCATTCAAAATCTCACTTGTCAGGTGCGTGCGATTTTCTTCTCTCCCTTCGCTCAGCTCAGACCTGTAGGAATGGCCACTCATCCGTGTACATTTCTCATATCGCCATATCTGAGACTTGGGGAGATCATACGCGGCAACTAATCTTCTTCCTCCAGATCCCCCTCCCTATGATTCACCCCGCGGCACAGACGGACGCCACCCTGCCGCCCACGGCTCTGTGTGCCCGGTTCTATAAATCTAAGATCAAATGTTCTCAAATAGACAAAGTGACAAACAAGAATTAGCGTTGGGGGAGACTGACGTCCATTTAAGCGTTAGCACGAATCGATAAAACAGCAGTTTTATAAGGGTGGGCTGTATAGAGGGATCTCCCGTCGCTCCCGGCACATTTGTCTTCTCACGTTGACAGCGTCAACCCATTTAACGGTTGGATCCTGAGAGGGAGGGCTGAAGCTCCTGTGAGCAGAGGTGTAAACTAGGTGAGCGCGCGCCAGCTTTTGATGCCAGCCCACATGTGTGTGTGTGTGTGTGTGTGTGTTTGTGTGTGTGTGTGCGCGCGCGCGTGTGTGTGTTCGATGCTGCGAATAGGCGTTCAAACAACAATCAGAAGTTAATGGTCCACTCAATCAATATAGCCTGAAGAAACGCAGCAAATTCCCTGGAGTCAAAAGCCTTGTTCCTTGTCGCACTGCTTGCACATGTTGGACTAAATGAATAAAATCTCATATTATGTAATTCGTAAATTACATCAATCACTTTAGCAAAACCCCAATATTGGAAGAGCGAGGTATTCCCTATACAACAGACACATGCAAACGCGCATGTCAGCACACACACACACACACACACACACACACACACACAAAGTCTAAACAGAAACAACTGCATCAGAACCCATTGATTTAATGCAGATCACCCAGTGAGTTATTTCGGGACCAGATAGCAACTCTAGAAATGTTCCCTCCTCTTCATTAACTCAAACACAGCATGCAAGACCAGGATAATTCCATCGGCATCGCGAATACGTTCAATCTTGGGTAATTATATCTAAGTGGATCTTCTCGTCTTGTCTCATGGGAACACAATGAGCCTCCTGGAGCGCATGCAGATATAAGAGGACCATGCCGCTTTTCGTGGCGTTTCTATAATTATAAAAAGCACGTTACTCACTAATTTCACATCTCAATTCAGTTTTATTTCCCCACAAACTGCAATGGGGTAATTTAGGGTTTGGGTCTGTTCGTGTACCTCGGGGCCAGGGGGTTCTTAATTATGTCATAGAAGAGAACTCAGCTACTTGAACGTCAATTTAACGAACTGGGCCCGATACCTTATATCCTCTCATGAGATGAAATGTCAGAGAAAAGATACAAAAATTTTATTTTGGATAGATAGAATATTTAAACTGTTCAAAAACAGCGGTTCTGTATCCATGTCTGTCATTTGTCAAGGTATAGGCCTATAGGAAACAAACCCAGATATTGATGTTGGATATAGGTCTATCTGTATTTCCTCGAAAAGTGTTTCTTCCTTTTAGTCTGGATAAAAAAAAGCGTCAAATTCTATTTATGTGACTAGACGCAGCCCACCCAAAAGTTATAAACGAGAGTAGAGCGCGTGAGGAACGATTTTGTTCGCTGTCCATGGTGCCGAATTGCTTCCTCCGGCTAGAATGTCTTGCAATCTATCTGACGGCGGCTAGACATACAGAGAAGATGATCTCAAAATGCAACTTTTTTTTTTCTATTGCCTGTGGATCTGGTTTACCTTTTGCTTTCTGTGAACTTAGTTGCAAAAAGTTAGGAGCAAGGAAATGGACGATTTAGCCGAACCGCAGGCCAAGTAAACTGTAATGTGCTTTTGAAAATGAATTTGAAATCTGTGTCTTGAGGGCAAAAAGGCACTTCCGTTCTTGTTTTTTAAATCTACACTGTTAGACCTTTTATTGTATTTATACAGTATCTTATAGCTATTATACAGTTATTTACTGTAGTATATACAGAAAAGGAGAACAGTGTATACGTTGACGTTAACATTACTCAGCTAAATCCATTCGTCGAAGCCAGTTTTCTTGCCGAGCTGCTGCTGCCGCGCAACTGTCTAGCCCGATCACCCTGGAGACGACAGCTGTGTGCAGGTAGCAGAGAAGGTGATAATCAAAATCTTGCGCTGGGTCCAACACACTAGTCCCGTGTTCCGCTCAACGAACAAGGAAAAAAGAAAAAAACACACCAATTTACTGAGTAAATCGCCGGTCCTGCGTACAGATGTTAATTGAGTTCAACCATGTGATGTAGCACTTGGAAATAGCTTAGTATAGTGGAGAGGATAATGTGTTTACACATTTATGCCAACTCATTGCCCGAAAACATCAGATTCTGACTGGTTGTGGCCTTTTAGGCGTCAAGTAGTCTACTAACCCCGCTCTTTTACAGATTATGTCAAAGCGTGTCACGGCACATCCCAGTCTGTCTAAACTGCTAATAATAAGCCATGTTAAAAGCAATAGATTAATTCCTTAAACTCTATCCTTTAATTTACCCCCGAACCGTATACGACATCAGTTACCCTTCAAAGGCATTCAAACTGACAGCTCCGGAATCAAAGATCACCCATTGATTTAAGTCTCACTCCTTTAAGCCATATTGAGTTGAACATCTGCTAACCCGCGGTTCAAA
>JAPMUY010004053.1:187500-195000 GCA_026901105.3 Galaxias olidus | reverse complement strand
TAATGTTGATGGGAGAATGGAAAAATTGCGGTTCATATCAGTCCTCTTGAAATCTCAATGTTTAACACTCATTTTGTCTGCCACCGGGTACGATCTCCTGAAAACTGTGACGAATTGCTTTATGGCACAAGGAGGTGCATCACTAAATCAGGAAGAGATGCCCATACTTGGAGTATAGTCGTTGATCATGCTAGCGACATGCAGTGACCACGAGCATTCTGCACGTCTTCTTTGCGACGCTTAGGGAAAATAATTACACCAAGCAATCAGTAGGGGTCGCCAAAATCACCCCCTACAGGGATACTACCTATAGTAGCTTCAAAGTTCAATGTCAAGTATAAAGTGTCAAATGATGTCCAGTTGTAACAACCCTCCACTCCACTTGGTGTCCCTGTGTCCTTGTTCTGTTCTTGATCTTTGTAGCAGGACCCTGAGCAGTGCGGAGAGGTCATCAGCTTCATGTGAGGTCAGAGGTCATCAGCTGAGAGGTCATCAGCTTCATGTGAGGTTAGAGGTCATCAACTTCATGAGAGGTCATCAGCTTCATGAGAGGTCATCAGCTTCATGAGAGGTCATCAGCTTCATGAGAGGTCCGAGGTCATCAGCTTCATGTGAGGTCAGAGGTCATCAGCTTCATGAGAGGTCCGAGGTCATCAGCTTCATGTGAGGTCAGAGGTCATCAGCTTCATGAGAGGTCAGAGGTCATCAGCTTCATGTGAGGTCAGAGGTCATCAGCTTCATCGTGGTGACGTGCAGCGTATCTTCTCCTGACTGGGATTCTCTGCCCACAGGCTGTTGTTGTTTTGGGTTGTAAAATCAAAGCTCTGGTCTCCCATCTCTGTCAACGTCAGATCCGGGCTGTGACGAGCTGAACTATAAGTCACTCTCCAACAACGCTGCTCTCCATGGCAACAAGTGAGGATCTAAATAAAATGTAACCCTCCATCCATGCATCCCTACATCCTTTTCTCTCCCTCCCTCCCTCTCTCCCCCTCTACCTCCCTCCCACCCTAATCTCTTTCCGACGGGCTCTCCCCCCTCCTCCCTCCTGCTATTATCTAGACACCCAGCCGGCAATCACTCTCCCTCTAACTCACCTGCCTCACTGTCCCCCCTCTCTGCCACTCCTCCCCCTTAATCTCGGGGGAGGCAGAAAGGAGGCCAGCGCTACACGCAATGCCGGAGGGGGGGTGTCTTTATCACCTTGACAACGGGCCTTTCAGGTTCCGGATTGATGGTTCGGGGGAATCCGATTGGCCCATAAAACAGTATAGTGAACAGTCATCATCATCATCATCATCATTATCCTCTACAGGATTAGTGGAAGAGAGAGAGCGGGAGAGAGAGAGTGAGAGAGAGAGAGAGAGAGAGAGAGAGAGAGAGAGAGAGAGAGAGAGAGAGAGAGAGAGAGAGAGAGAGAGAGATAGAGGTAGAGAGACAGAAGGGGAGAAAGAGAGACATTTCTAGCGGTAGTTGTTTGGCATCCAGAAAGACAGCACTCTCATACCTGATGTCCGAGGTGTCATGGCTGCCGACCACATGTTTACGCTGTCGCCCTTGACAACGGACTGGTAACGACCGGGGTCCTCCGTGTCTGAAGTGCCATAGTGTAACACTTTTGACTCTCTGCCCCTCTCTCCCTCTCTGCGTGTCAACACCATATATATTATGATTGAACACCCACCTGTAGCATCTCCAGGGTGTGATTTGTCAAATTTCCGGGGGGGGGGGGGGTAAAATTCTGACGATGGGGGGATGTCATGGAATGATTGGCCAAATGGGACATGAAGCCATGGTCTTTACCTTTCAAAGTTACCTTAATGTACCTGTTCATTGCTGTCCAAATATAACAAATACATAGGCTACACACCTGGTCAGATATTTTTCCACCCCCATTGTTAACCTTTAAACAATTGGACCACTGCCAACGCCTCCAAGCACGTATGGCAATACACCAGTCAAAATCGGTGCTGAAACTGCAGGGATGGATATTTACATTGCAGTGCCAGGGATGGAAAGACCAGAGCCAGGGAAATCCTCGCCATCCCCCCCGTCAAATCACACACTGAAATCTCTCACGCTCTGGTTCAGCTTAACATTCTGTCCTTTTTACACCTTTTCTTTTTGGGCTTTTTCTTCCTTGAGTCCTTGACTCGATAGATAAACAATGATGGTGGGATTTGATCATCAAGGCTCAACAGGTGAGAGCTCAGAACCTAAGCCTAACCCTAACCCTAACCCTGACCCCCTGAACCCCTGACCATCAAGGCTCAACAGGTGAGAGCTCAGAACCTAAGCCTAACCCTAACCCTGATCCCCCTGACCCTGACCCCCTGATCATCAAGGCTCAACAGGTGAGAGCTCAGAACCTAAGCCTAACCCTAACCCTGACCCCCTGATCATCAAGGCTCAACAGGTGAGAGCTCAGAACCTAAGCCTAACCCTAACCCTAACCCCCCTGATCCCCTGATCATCAAGGCTCAACAGGGGACTCAATGTGCACTCAAGGAAGATTTGCTATTTAATATGTTCTTTACAGAAAATTAGCCAAAGAGTCTCAGGTTGAAAAAATTATGAATTCCTTCACTGTTCTTTTAGTAAACATTCAAAACAGGTCCCAGCAACCTGTACACCACATGAGGGTTACGGCTCTGAAAGCCTCCATAGACCCCTTGACCCCCGACCCCCTGACCCAGCTGGTCGCACTTTGACCACAATGATCACCATCACGTACCATGATTTAGCTCCACCTCACCTTCCTCTTCCTCTTCATGTTTACAGCCCATGCCGCCCGCGTTGTTGACTCATGCTGCATATGAATCCTCCCAGGGCGAGGAAATCGCCAGCGGACGGACGGACGGACGGACGGACGGACGGACACGACACGACAGACGGACACAGACAGACAGACAGACAGACAGACAGACAGACAGACAGACAGACAGACAGACAGACAGACAGACAGACAGACAGACACGGTACTGTAAGGTTACTTTTCACCAGAGCAGGTGTCCTAGTCAATATGTTGGTGGGGTTAAGGAGACGGAATATAGTTAGAACTGTTGTTGCTGTCTGTCCGTTCTACCTGTTTCTGTTTAATTGTTGATTTTTGTGATGTTATCTATGTTGATATTGTGAAGCGGTTTTGGGTGTTTGAAAAGCACTATATAAATAAAATTAATTGAGGGGTGTCATGACAATCCTCTCCATGACAACCCCCCCCCCTCCGCTCCACCCCTTATTCATCTGTCATATAAGTCCCTGTCACCCCCCCTGCTGCACCCCTCATGCATCTGTCATAAAAGCCCCTCCCCCCTGCTGCACCCCTCATGCATCTGTCATAAAAGCCCCTCCCCCTCTTTCATTACCCCCCCCCTCCCCCAAGCTATCCATCCACTCGATCACCAAACTCACCTTTTCTCACCCCTATTGAGCTGCAAAGTGTGATGGAGTGAGTAGGACAACCAATGATAGACTCACCTTGACATGGGACAGCCAATCACGGAGCAGGACATTTATCTACGACGTTACAGTTCTACAGAGCTGGCCAATCAGATCCAAATCAGAGAGCTGAAGAAAAAAAAAAGATACTTTAAATTTCGCAGAAATGTTGAATCCATTTGTTTTGTGTAGAGGCTGATGTTACTTGTACTACTTTCTACTTTCAAATAAATAAAAACAAACACACTCTGGTTCTATTTCCAGGTAAACACACGCCCACTTTCTTTTGAAAGATAGGGTCAGGTTTAACACACGCTCACTTTCTTCTGAAAGATAGGGTCAGGTTTAACACAAACTCACTTTCTTTTGAAGAGCACGCGGTGTTGATGGAGCATGCAGCCGCTCGCTAGCTACAGAGTGTAAACAGCGGCGCCAGATGAAGACTCTGATCCGTCAGAGCGGGGGCTCGCGATCGATGCCACACAGCGTCCCATGGGAGCTCGGCCAAGAGGTATTGATCCACCAGCGACAGAGTAACATCATATCTTGCAGACAAAGACTCTCCGCTCAATTTGGTCTCTTCATGTCACTCAACTGAGCGACCGTTAGCCCCCTCCCTTTCATTCCCCCCCCCCCCTTTCCATCTTCCCTTTTTTTCAAATTCCATCTTTCTCTTCCCATCTTTTTACCCCCCCCCCCCTCACACACACAAAGCTCAGATTGCACCCCCCCCTCCCCCATCCCCTCCCCCTCCATGCTCCCCTAGATAATTTCATGCAGTTTAGAGTGGAGGAGAGGATTGGCAACGTGGAAGACAGCTTTGATTTTGGAAAGACAAAACTCAGGAAGGAAAGACAGAGGGAGTGAGGGTCTCCAGGAAGAGAGGATTCAGTGTGTGGGATCAAAGAAAAACTCAGGAAGGAAAGACAGAGGGAGTGAGGGTATCCAGGAAGAGAGGATTCAGTGTGTGGGATCAAAGAAAAACTCAGGAAGGAAAGACAGAGGGAGTGAGGGTATCCAGGAAGAGAGGATTCAGTGTGTGGGATCAAAGAAAGAGAAGTGATGAGCGACTGATATTTGAAAAACTATTTCCACCCGTCTCCAAACCGGATTAGCTTTACCGTTGAGATACAAAAAGAAAGAAAAAAAACAAGGAAGTGCTTCGTTCAAACACGATAAAAAGTTAGAGACATTTTTTTCTCATAGGACACACACCCCCGGCATACACGTCCAAATAAATGTACAGCAGAAACCTAGACCAGTAGCACCACTGCATGTCCAATAGGTTGAAAGGATGGCGTTCTGATTGACATGTTTCTCAGCAAACGATAACGGCTCTGTGTTTATATGGTTATAACGCAGTAGGCATGGCAACGGTGGCGGTGTTTCTTTCTGTTTCTCTCTCGCTCTCTCTCGCTCTCTCTCTTCCTCTCTTTCTGTCTTTCTCTCTGTCTTCTCCCTCCCTCTGTTCCCAGTAGGGCAGTCAGGAGACGGCCAGACTGTGTAAGGAATATGAATAAGAAACTGGAACAAGACATGGAAAATACAGCGCGGGAAAAAAAGAGAGAAAATTGGATTGTGTGTGTGTTCAAGGCATGATTCATGGGCTAATTAGCAGAAGGAGAAAGGAAATACTAAGGACACAGTTAATATGGAGGAGGGGTCCACCACCTAGCGTTTCAGTTGCTAACCAATCCTCCTAATATGGAAAGAGAGGGGGTATTAATATGGAAAGCTAACCAAATCAGTCAAAGTGGAGGTGGAACTAGAAACGTGAAGGCCAAACCAGTTAATAAGGGGTGGGGGGGGGGGATTATCAGGAAGATCTGTGGAACAAAACATTGATTTTCGTATTTGGGATGTGTCCTGCTGTTGGCCCCAATAGTTTGATGCTGTCATGCACCTGTTAGGGTGGCCTTCACCTGTTAGGGTGGCCTTCACCTGTTAGGAGGGCCTTCACCTGTTAGGGGGGCCTTCACCTGTTAGGGTGGCCTTCACCTGTTAGGAGGACCTTCACCTGTTAGGGTGGCCTTCACCTGTTAGGGTGGTCTTCACCTGTTAGGGTGGCCTTCACCTGTTAGGAGGGCCTTCACCTGTTAGGGTGGTCTTCACCTGTTAGGATGGTCTTCACCTGTTAGGAGGACCTTCACTTGTTAGGAGGACCTTCACCTGTTAGGAGGACCTTCACTTGTTAGGAGGGCCTTCACCTGTTAGGGTGTCCGTCACATGTTAGGGTGGTCTTCACCTGTTAGGGTGGCCTTCACCTGTTAGGGTGGTCTTCACCTGTTAGGGTGGCCTTCACCTGTTAGGAGGACCTTCACCTGTTAGGAGGACCTTCACCTGTTAGGGTGGTCTTCACCTGTTAGGGTGGTCTTCACCTGTTAGGGTGGCCTTCACCTGTTAGGAGGACCTTCACCTGTTAGGAGGGCCTTCACCTGTTAGGAGGGCCTTCACCTGTTAGGGTGGCCTTCACCTGTTAGGGTGGTCTTCACCTGTTAGGAGGACCTTCACCTGTTAGGAGGGCCTTCACCTGTTAGGGTGTCCGTCACATGTTAGGGTGGCCTTCACCTGTTAGGGTGGTCTTCACATGTTAGGAAGGCCTTCACCTGTTAGGGTGGCCTTCACCTGTTAGGAGGGCCTTCACCTGTTAGGGTGGCCGTCACATGTTAGGGTGGCCTTCACCTGTTAGGGTGGCCTTCACCTGTTAGGGTGGCCGTCACGTTAGGGTGGCCTTCACCTGTTAGGAGGGCCTTCACCTGTTAGGATGGCCTTCACCTGTTAGGGTGGCCGTCACCTGTTAGGGTGGTCTTCACATGTTAGGGTGGCCTTCACCTGTTAGGAGGGCCTTCACCTGTTAGGTGGCCGTCACATGTCAGGGTGGCCTTCACCTGTTAGGGTGGCCGTCACATGTTAGGAGGGCCTTCACCTGTTAGGGTGGCCGTCACGTTAGAGTGGCCTTCACCTGTTAGGGTGGTCTTCACATGTTAGGGTGACCGTCACATGTTAGGGTGCCCGTCACCCGTTAGGGTGGCCTTCACCTGTTAGGGTGGCCTTCACATCAACTCTCTCCACATCTCCTCCCCTATATCCCTCCCCTCTCCTTCCTTCTCCTCCATACCTCTCCCCTCTCTCCGTCTCCCCCATATCGCTCCCTCTGTGTCCCCTCCAGATTGTGGTTTGTATGGCGGCAGCAGCATCCAGGAACTTCAGGCCGTGTTCTCCTAACAACGCCCAATTGGAGCAGAGCCAGCTGTGTACCGGGGAGAGCACCACACACACACACACACACACACACACACACACACACACACACACACAACACACACACTAACACGTTACACACACACACACACACACACACACACACACAAACACACACACGTCACACACACACACACACACACACACACACACACACACACACGTTACACACACATACACGTTACACACACACACACACACACACACATACACGTTACACACACACACACACACTCACACACATGTTACATACACACGCAAACGAACACACACACACACACACACACACACACACACACACACACATACTGTTATGTTGGGAGCAATAATTACATCTCAGACATCTTTTAACACATACACACATACACACACGTGTGCGATACACACCATGTCCAGACACATGCTCACACCCACACACACACACACACACACACACACACACGTAAACACTCTACTAATGTGAAGGTCTCGTCATAATGAGCACACCTGTTGCACGGACCGTTGACATGACCTGATTCTAAGAGGGCATAAAGAAGGTCAAAGGTCATGAACAGATCGACAGGCTTTCATGTCTGGTCATGATCCTGGCTGTGTTCGGAATCACCTTCTTTTAACTATCTACTATTCAATGAGCACACGCCGTATACTGAGAACTTAAAGCTAAATCTAGAATACTACTTTTTCCAAAGATTCGATTATATTGTTAGTATACTCAACTAGAACATGTGACCAAAACCCCGGCATTTTTGTAATACTGTCAAAGCTAGGAGGAAGTTGCCCCAATTGCATTTTGGGGCG
>JAPMUY010004053.1:125000-180000 GCA_026901105.3 Galaxias olidus | reverse complement strand
TCCTCCTCCCCCTAACCCCCTGCGCTGTCTCCCCCTCTTCTCCTCCTCCCCCTAACCCCCTGCGCTGTCTCCCCCTCTTCTCCTCCTCCCCCTAACCCCTCGCTGTCTCCCCCTCCTCTCCCCTCCTCTCTACACCCTCACACCCCCCCCTCCCCCTCTCTCCTCTCTCTACACCCTCATCCTCTCCCCCCTCTCTACACCCTCACCCCCCCACCCCTCCCCCTCCCCCTGCGGTTGCTTGTCTTCACAGTTGGCAGTCAAATAGAATAAAGATAAACAACAATGACCTTTAAGCCGCTGCTCAGTTTGTCCCCTCTGAGGTGCCGTAGCTGTTTACCCTTAACAGGCCCCATTGGAGCGCAGTAATAATGGCCTCTGAATAAAACGGTCACCAGAAATATAAAGACAGTGGCAGTGTGACTAATGTCTGCAGCCTCTCTCTCTCTCTTTCTCTCTCTCTCTCTCTCTCTCTCTCTCTCTCTCTCTCTCTCTCTCTCTCTCTCTCTCTCTCTCTCTCTCTCTCTCTCTCTCTCTCTCTCTCTCTCTCTCTCTCTCTCTCTCTCTCTCTCTCTCTCTCTCTCTCTCTCTCTCGCACGCACGCACGCAAGCACAGGAGGCAGGCACGCACACACACACACACACACACACACACACACACACACACACACACACATTCTTGTAGCAAATTCAAAGTGAGGACCTGAAAATAATTTTTCACCCTATCCCTAACCACCGTTTTGCTAGATTAAACCTATCCCTTACCCTTACCCTAAACATCACCTTTATCCTATGCCTAACCTTAACCATAATCTCTTAAATAGTTTTATTGTTGAGCCAACAATGTTACGGCTTTTTTTGTATTTTACTCCAAAATGTCCTCACTTTACTCAAAATTCTCCTCACTTTAACAGTGAAAAGTAAATTTTTGTGTCTCCCAAGTGTAGTAGTACCCGGACACACACACACACACACACACACACACGCACGCACACAATAATGCATACATAACCTCTCTGGCAGAATGTTACCATCCCAGTGTGTAGCTGCCAGTCAACAAATCAGTGCAGCCAACCAAGGGAGAAGTTTGATGGATAGAGGAATCCCATTGGACAGCATGACTGATTCCGGGCACTGACCCTGCCAATCACAGGTCACCGGTTAAAGATTGAACTGAAACGTAAAAAACGCAAAAACAGATGTGGACAGATCAAACTGATTCAGAGATAGATTGAGGTTCCTCACATTCATAAAAGCTGATTTATATATGAATGTGTGCTCTCAGGGACATACTGTATGAGGCTAGTGAGCTTGCCTAGTAGTATAGCCTGCTAGCGACACAGGCTAACTGCTCCAGAGGGGCGGCCCTCTTTGGTTCACTGACTTTTATCAGCAGACAACAGAAATGCATTCACGAGGGCAGGGACACAGGAGACGACACATACTCTATAACACCCCGCAACTTTTAAAGTCCCTTTCTCCATCTCTCTTTCTCTCTCTACCCCCTCTCTCTTTTTATCTCTCTCTCTCTCTGATTCGCTCTACCACCCCCCCTCTCTCTCTCTCTCTCTCTCTCTCTCTCTCTCTCTCTCTCTCTCTCTCTCTCTCTCTCTCTCTCTCTCTCTCTCTCTCTCTCTCTCTCTCTCTCTCTCTCTCTCTCTCTCTCTCTCTCTCTCTCTCTACCTCTGTCTCCTCCGTGCAGAATGTGACATCACTTCCTGATTTTGTAGCAGGTTTTCAGCAAGTCACTGTGTTTGGGATATAACTCCCCATCCCTCAGTCAAAGCCCCCTGCTGCTCCCTGGGAAACCCCTATAGTTGTAATCAGTGAGTTGGAAGCCCCCGGACGGAAACAAGAGACACACTTACTCTACAGCTTCAGAAACCTGGAGTTAATAGGAGATTTCAGCATGTCGGGACCATACTTCCATTGGCTGCAATGATTTCTTCTTTCCCCTTTAAATAAAGACGATGTGATTTAAAAAACAACATCTGTGTTTTAATCATGTTTTAAAGTTATTTTTGTCACGGCCTGGAGGACATTTGAGTACCTGATTAGATTATTGTTTGCACCTGCCTCCTGTTATCTTGTGTAGCTTTCCCTCTGTTTCTTTGGTTATTGGTTCGCCCTTTATTTATATTGAAGCCCTGCCTTAGTTTAGCTCTTTGTCTCTGCAGTGTTTTGTATTGAAGCCCTGCCTTAGTTTAGCTCCTTGTCTCTGCAGTGTTTTGTGTTGACGCCCTGCCTTAGTTTAGCTCTTTGTCTCTGCAGTGTTTTGTATTGAAGCCCTGCCTTAGTTTAGTTCTTTGTCTCTGCAGTGTTTTGTATTGAAGCCCTGCCTTAGTTTAGCTCTTTGTCTCTGCAGTGTTTTGTATTGAAGCCCTGCCTTAGTTTAGCTCTTTGTCTCTGCAGTGTTTTGTATTGACGCCCTGCTTTAGTTTAGCTCTTTGTCTCTGCAGTGCTTTGTATTGACGCCTTGCCTTAGTTTAGCTCTTTGTCTCTGCAGTGTTTTGTATTGAAGCCCTGCCTTAGTTTAGCTCTTTGTCTCTACAGTGTTTTGTATTGAAGCCCTGCCTTAGTTTAGTTCTTTGTCTCTGCAGTGTTTTGTATTGACGCCCTGCCTTAATTTAGCTCTTTGTCTCTGCAGTGTTTTGTATTGAAACCCTGCCTTAGTTTAGCTCTTTGTCTCTGCAGTGTTTTGTATTGAAACCCTGCCTTAGTTTAGCTCTTTGTCTCTGCAGTATTTTGTATTGAAGCCCTGCCTTAGTTTAGCTCTTTGTCTCTGCAGTGTTTTGTATTGAAGCCCTGCCTTAGTTTAGCTCTTTGTCTCTGCAGTGTTTTGTGTTACTGGCCTCTGGTTCTGCTTGTGTTCTTCAATAATAGTCAAACTTATTTAGTTAAACCTGCATTTGGGTCCTACTCTTTGCTTGCCTGTGACACTTTTAATGTTAGTTAATGGATCCAGATAGTATTACATCCATTTGGAAAGTTTTAAAGTAAATACCTGAAACATAAAAATGTATTTACTCAAAAATAGGCATAATGGATGAAAGAGTAGAACTATCTGGACGAGTTGGGACATCTCTGGCACACATGGAAATAAACAAACTATTCTTTAAGAATCTCCTGCAGGACAATCCAAGTTTGCTAAATCACTACTCTGTAATTTAAATGTCATGTGATTTTGATTCTAACCTGCATTCCCACGCTTCAGATCCGCAACCTGCTCTCCGTGGTCCTGATCTCCATCTCCTGACCATTCACCGTTTCCTTCAAGACTCTCAGCTCCACCCTCTGCTCCACCACCATGTCTCTCAGCTCCTTCAGCTCCGCCAAGATGTCAGGGGAAACCGCGCTGGTCTCCTCCGTGATTAAATGTGCAGCTTCCCCCTCATTCCGTTCACTAAAAAAGATTTCAGAAAAATTCCTTCAATAACTTATCATCATCATCATCGTCATCCGCTTTGTCCGGGGTCGGGTCGCGGAGGTAGCAGTTCAAGCAGGGCATCCCAAACTTCCCTTTCCCAGGCCACATTAACCAGCTCTGACTGGGGATTCCAAGGCGTTCCCAGGCCAGTGTGGAGATATAATCCCTCCACCTGGTCCTAGGTCTGCCCCGCGGCCTCCGCCCAGCTGGACGTGCCTGGAACACCTCCCTAGGGAGGCGGCCAGGTGGCATCCTTTCTAGATGCCCGAACCACCTCAACTGGCTCCTTTCTACGCAAAGAAGCAGCGGCTCTACTCCGAGTTCCTCACGAATGGCTGAACTTCTCACCCTATCCCTAAGGGAGATGCCAGCCACCCTCCGGAGGAAGCTCATTTCTGCCACTTGTATCCGCGATCTCGTTCTTTCGGTCATGACCCACCCTTCATGACCATAGGTGAGAGTAGGAACGAAGATAGACCAGTAGATTGAGAGCTTTGCCTTCTGGCTAAGCTCTCTCTTCGTCACAACTGTGCGATAGAGCGACTGCAACACCGCACCCGCTGCTCCAATTCTCCGGCCCATCTCTCGTTCCATTTTACCCTCACTCGAGAACAAGACCCCAAGATACTTGAACTCCTTCACTTGGGGGTAAAGAGTCATTCCCTACCTGGAGTAGACAATCCATCGGTTTCCTGCTGAAAACTTATTAATAATAATAATAATGCACATGGATAACATGATCATTTTTTACTTATTTACCAAGCTATGTGAAACATGCACATGACAATCGTCTACTGCCTTGAATGTCTAAATTTCAAATGTAAAAAAATTATTTACCTAAAACTTACATTCATAAACACACAACACACTGTTCATACTCATGATTTTTTTTACTAATTTAGTATTAAATCCCTTTAACCCATTCTCCTCATTTCCACTAGTCCAGGCTCCAGGCAGCCATACCAGACACACAAACAGAACAGCAGATAAACCTCATATTGATGCTAGACAAGATTCTTCAGAGAACGTGTTTGAGTTATTTTTGTGTTGCTCCTCTTTAAGACTTTTATGTGTGGACTCACATTTCACCTGTCCGTGTGTGAGAGGAGTCACCGGAGTGTTTGTCTTTTTTCCTTTTTTTTTGTAGCAAAGGTTCAAGGTCTGCAAAACACAACAGGTGGAGGATGAAGATCAGCATGGGATCATTTAAGGACACAGGGGAAGTAATGTGTTCTTCTTCTCTTCTTGTAACTGGTAGAGGTCTAACACTCACACCCCTCCCTCATGTCGCTCTGCAGTCTCTGAGAAGTGAGTTCAGCAGTTTGTGTAACAAAGGATGACTATTCATAACATATTTCTTATTTTTTCTTCCAACTATTTTCTACTTCAATCCTTTCCCCCAATGTCAAAGTGTTTATTTACTGGACATTTCCTTATTTCACCAGATGACCACCTGTATGGTACAGCTCTAACAGTAGTTTAATCTATACTGCCATCTTGTGGGAGGAAACTGTCTGACACGTTCTCTTGAAGGGACCACCATAATGATTTAATGTTCAATTATTTTTGTGTCCTTCATAAACACTATAGAATCACACACAAATATATGATTGTCTGCATTCTAGGCCCCTATAAAACAAAAGCTGAAAATGTCTTTGACATTCTAATTTAAGCTTACGATTGATCAATAGTTTGCACTATGAATAATCTTCTCAATCAACTGCTCAATACCTGTACATACCTATATTAGGTGTTCATGTAAAAATGTAACTAGAGATTCTGCATTCAACACTAATAGATAACGTTTTTAAAGTGACATGTTTATTAAGACCGTTTAATGTATGTAGCACGAGGAGGAAGAGGAGGGGGTGAGGAAGAGTAGCAAACAGGAATGGGTTAATTAACACAACAACATCAGGAATACAGGCGATCACACGTCACAAACTAGTTTAAATAAAATAAAACGAGACGTACAGTTACTATTCTAATCAACACGTTCTGATTAAAATAGAAACCTTCATCATGTGTTAGACTCATTTGATCATGGCTTCAGAAAACATAATGTTTTTTAAAATACAGAGGAGTGAGTGTCTCAGATCCAAAGCAACAAAGACATCCTGGGGAAAAACGTCTGGACAGGTTTTGGTGTCACATTCCATAAAATTCTACAAGAGACTGTTACACTCTTTCTTTCTTACACATAAGCACTCGTACTCGTTTGAGGAGGCCTACTTTCAACGACTCATCAAACTGCCGATCAGATATAAAGAAGCATCAACCTCAGCTGATTGATTGAGCAAAAAACACTATCCCACATCTTTTCAGGAAAACCGCATGATCATTATAAACTTCCACAGAATTCAGTGTCAAAATAGTAAGAAGCTCCAAAAATGTTTCTCAGCTCTTAAGACAAGACAGCTGTAGACATTTGTAAAATTGGAGTTTCCATTAGCTTTGGTAAACACAAGGTGTAATGCTAACCTGCAGCCCTATCTTCTTGTACGAAGTATAGAAATCAACTTTTACAACAACAAAAAAAATATATATATATTTTCCCTTTTTAACTTGCTTATGCTGCTACTTTCTCCTGCGTCACAAAAAATAACAATAAACACAACGGACAGGTTCTTCTCTCCCACTAACCGCGTGTCGAGTGTTACAACCTAAATGGAAGCTAGAATAGACAAAAACAGCATTAGCATTGGATAAATACAGAACGGATACCCTCCCCTACCCTAGCACACCACCCCTGAGGCAGTAACACATACATGTTGTACAATGATACAATATCAAGAGGAAAATCCGGTTCCCACTCAATAAGCAAGGTTCAATTCAATATTTTGAAGTCAAAATGCAGGAGAAGTTTCATTTTATAGATGATCTGGGCACAGTTTCAGTCAGGGCACTCAGTAGACTGATTGAATAGGCACTTACAAAGAACATTATAGATGGAAAAACAAAATTACAGTAACACAAACAAAACAGAAACCAAAAATATCTTTAAGGCACAGCATCAACAGTCTAAACGTACAAAAAATCTATTGAAATGTTATCAGATAATAAAGACCCATTTAGCCATTTCAGCTTTTAGTTGTTGTCATACAGTAACTATGCAATAATTGGAGGAGGGGCATGAGTCTTGCCCAGAGCAGAAGCCAACCGTAATATCAAACAACAAGAAACAAACAAAAAACACCGTAAATAACGTAATCAATCAATCAATCAATCAATCAATCAATCAATCAATCAATCAATCAATCAATCAATCGAATGCATGAATCAATCAATCGAATGAATGAATCAATCAATCAATCAATGAATGAATGAATGAATCAATCAATCAATCAAATTACTTTAATTAATTAATCAATAAAGTGTATCAGAGTTTTATTTTTCTATATTAGAGTTCAGATATGACCTTAACTGGGCTGTGCTGGCCCAGATTAATTCTATGCTACACTGCCTGATCACAGAAACTACTGAGAATCCTGAACTAGGCCAGACTAGTACTTTATCACACTGCTCACGCACAGCCAGTGATGAGAAATATGAACTGGCCCATGTATGTTAGAAAAAGTTTGTTAATGCAGTTTGAAAAGACCGTATTTAGGTTTCGGTTTACAAACGTCAGATTCAGAGAGGACCAAGCTTATCCACTACCATCCCTGTTAACTTCAAAAAAAGATCTGCACACGCACACGGACGCACGCACGCACGCACACACGCAGGCACGCACGAACACACACACACACACACAGCCCCATCCATTCAAAGTATGGCCAAAATAGTGTCGGATGCTAGACAGCTACATAACACCACACTGATATGTTCATAACATCGTCATAACACAGTCATAACATCGCTTAATGACCTATCAAAAGGTAAACCGTGTTTTTGAAAGTAAAATAACAGTTTACTATGTAGCTATAGGACACATTTAGAATGATAGCATGTGTAATGTAGCTGAGGACACATTTAGCATGATAGCATGTGTAGCTGAGGACACATTTAGCATGATAGCATGTGCTGCGTGTAGTGAGATACGCTGTTCATCCGTGATGGGATATGTACTAAAGTCTCTTAGTATATACGTTTCCTTTTTGAATGTCAAAATAATACGATAAAATAAAAGCACTAGGCACATCTTGGTTAAGTGGAAGCCAACACTTAAGTCCCGCCTTTCTCTCTGTTTCGACCAATGGCAGTTGGATCACACCTCCTCGAAGAAGGCCATCTGAGCCATGTAGGCGGAGTTTCTCTACAAAAAGAGAAGAACAAAACACTTAATGTCTGCTAGGATTAACTGCAGGAAGAGTTCGGGAGTTACGGTGCTTTATGGAAACAATTCAATGAAAACATTGGACAGCCAGGAGTGGATCTGACTCACAATGCTGGGGGGTATGTAGGGGGGCTCTGCCCTACATTGATGGGGGGTATGTGGGGGTTAGGGGGGCTCTGCCTTACATTGATAGGGGGTGTGTAGGGGGGCTCTGCCTTACATTGATGGGGGTGTGTAGGGGGGCTCTGCCTTACATTGATGTGGGTATGTAGGGGGGCTCTGCCTTACATTGATGGGGGGTGTGTAGGGGGGCTCTGCCTTACATTGATGGGGGGTATGTAGGGGGGCTCTGCCTTACATTGATGGGGTGTATGTAGGGGGGCTCTGCCTTACATTGCTGGGGGGTATGTAGGGGGGCTCTGCCATACATTGAGTGGGGGTGTGTAGGGGGGACTAAATACTTACATTGATGAAGGGTATGTAGGGGGGGCTAAAGACTTGCATTGCTGGGGGTATGTAGGGGGGTCTAAAGACTTACATTGCTGGGGCGTATGTAGAGGGGCTCTGTCTCTCATTGATGGGGGGTATGTAGGGGGGCTCTTACTCATGTTGCTGGGGGGGATGTAGGGGGGCTCTGACTCACGTTGCTGGGGGGGATGTAGGGGGGCTCTGGGGGGTATCCTCGGGCCTGGCTGCGGAGGCTGTAGACCCCAGCCTGCTGCTGCTGCTCCTCCAGCTTCAGAGACTCAATCTCGGACTTTAGCTCCTTCAGCTGGTCCTGAAGGTGTTTGCTCTTCTCCATGTACTCCAGTCTGAGAGGAAGAGGAGAGGAGAGAGAAGCGAGGGAGAGGAAGGAGGAAATGAGAAGGATGAGAGGAATGCAAGGTGCAGAGAAATAGGTTGAAAAGAAAGTAGAGGTGGTGGTAAGGGAGACAGAGGGGAGGAGTGTACAGTTCACTCCCTTTCTCTCTTTCACTCTATATACGGCGTACTTCTCTCTTTAAATATCCAGCGTACCTTTCTCTCTCTATCTCCATCGACAGCCTCTTCATGTCAGAGTCCTTGAAGTCCAGACGCATCGACGCAGACTCAAACTCCAAGTTGGCGGTCTCAGACGGGGGAGGGGGAGAGGAGTAGGCAGCTATAAGCTGGAACACACACATCACATTTGTTACGGGGGGGGGGGGTTGGTTTATCTTTCATTTAGTTTGAACTGATGATGTTTTCTTTTCTTCTGGTCTCTTGTATTTTCTGGTTTGTATGTCACTCTCTTTAGCCATGTTTGATTTTTACCATGTAAAGCGGCCTTGGCTTTTTAGAAGATATATATAAATATATATATCTATATCAAATGTATTATTGTTAGTATTATTGATATAGACTCCCTGGATGGACACTGGCTTGAAGGGGAAGGAGCCCATCACTGATTAGATAAGTTGATCCTCTAGCTATTATTAAACTGTTGTGTAATAATAATAATTATATCACTATTGTGTTGCACAACATGCTTCTTGCTCCCATCAATCAAAGCCTTTTCCAAGCCAGACACGTTGACATAAGGAAGCCTGTGGAGTTTGGGAACATCTACTGCTGCACTGTGGTGAAATGGCACTCATCGAGTGTCTCACTAAAAATCTTCCTCCTTATATCACTTAAGTTTCTGTTTATGAACTTTTTTTTTTGTCGTTTATGAATTTAGAAAAATTATAGTATATGTCTGTGTATGTACACATGCGCTGAAGCAGCCATTGAGTGTCTAATTAAGAATCAATTTATATATATATATATATATATATATATATATATATATATATATATATATATATATATATATATGCACTTAGGTTTCTGTTTATGAACACATGATAGTATATATTTGTCTGTGTATGTACACATAAAGCTGAGGCAGCTGTACATTGAGTGTCTGTGTATCACAATATAATTTTTATATATATGTTTGTGTATTATAAAATGGTGTATATATATACACATGTCTGTGTATGTACACATGCTCTGTAGCACACATAAAGCAGGTAGGGCTGTACAGTATATGTCTGTGTATGTACACATAAAGTGAGAGGCAGGTAGGGCTGTACAGTATATGTCTGTGTATGTACACATAAAGTGAGAGGCACGTAGGGCCGTAGTACCGGGTACGTTGTCTTGGTGATGTCCAGTAGTTTCTGCTTGGCTCTCCTCTCTGCGTCCTTGGCTTCGGTCAGATCCTGCTTCAAGTGGTCAGCCTCCTTTGACCTGTAGCCACAGCGCATTGGGTTAGGGATAAGGATTAGGGGTTAGGGGTTAGAGCCACAGAGTGTTAAGGAAAGTTTGTTTTTTAAAAACATGGGTGCAGTTTGATTGGTCATCATGATGGACTTTGAGGAGACAGAGAGTACATAGATATATTATTAACATAGAGATATTGGTCAGAAAGGAAGTTTGGATAATTTAACTTCTAGTACACATAAATATAAGTAAACACTCCTAAAAAAAAAGTTTCGCTTTCATTTGAAATTCAGAATTGTTCTTTTCTTTTCTGATCTATTCTGTTGTTATCTTGTTCTATTCTATTCTTTTCTATTACGCTGTAATCTGTTCTATTCTGTTGTAATCTGTTCTATTCTATTGTAATCTGTTCCATTGGGTTCTATTCTGTTCTATTCAGTTGTAATCTGTTCTATTGTGTTCTATTCTGTTCTGTTCAGTTGTAATCTGTTCTATTGTGTTCTATTCTGTTCTATTACATTGTAATCTGTTATATTCTGTTGTAATCTGTTCTATTCTACTCATTCTATTCAGTTGTAATCTGTTCTATTCTACTCATTCTATTCAGTTGTAATCTGTTCTATTCTACTCATTCTATTCAGTTGTAATCTGTTCTATTGTGTTCTATTCTGTTCTATTACATTGTAATCTGTTATATTCTGTTGTAATCTGTTCTATACTATTCTGTTCTATTCTGTTGTAATTTGTTCTATTCTGTTCTGTTCTATTCAGTTGTAATTTGTTCTATTCTACTCATTCTATTCAGTTGTATTCTGTTCTATTCTACTCATTCTATTCAGTTGTAATCTCTTCTATTCTACTCATTCTATTCAGTTGTAATCTGTTCTATTCTACTCATTCTATTCAGTTGTAATCTGTTCTATTCTACTCATTCTATTCAGTTGTAATCTGTTCTATTCTACTCATTCTATTCACTTGTAATCTCTTCCATTGTATACGGACCTCCTCTCCGACTGCTCCACCAGTTTGACGGCCAGCGTCTCGGCCTCCCTCATCTTCTGCTCCATCAGCCTCTTCTCCTCCTTCGTCTTCATGGCCGTGACCTCTAACCTCTGGCGCTCCTGCTCGGCGTCCGCTGCCTTGTGGGCCAGCAGCTTGGCCTCCTCCTCAGCAATCTGGGCCTTCTCCGCCAGCAGGTCCGCAGTCTCCTCCGAACGCAGCTGGACCGCCACAGGGTTGCAGAGGGAACGGGATTATTACAAGAGGGCCCACTTGAAATGGAGCTTAAAGCAGAGAACTTAGTATAACTGCTGTATAAATGGAGCTTAAAGCAGAGAACTTCGTATAACTGCTGTATAAATGGAGCTTAAAGCAGAGAACTTAGTATAACTGCTGTATAAATGGAGCTTAAAGCAGAGAACTTAGTGTAACTGGTGCTCGAAGCCGAAGAGAAGAGAAGTAGACGCAGTAGGGTAAAAAAGGAACGTGATTATTTTAACTCCACACAGGAAGTTTTGCCAGAGAACTTAGTGTAACCTACGCCTCATTGGTCAAAAAGGAACGTTTATTTTAACTCCACACAGCCCTTACCAGCGCCTCATTGGTCAGTTTTGCCCTTACCAGCGCCTCATTGGCCAGCCTCGCCTCGTCCTGAAGCTGGAACAAACGTCGTTCCATTTCCTCCTTTGCTCGCTCCGCCTCCTCTCTCATCTGCTTCTCCCGCGCCAGGATCTGACGCTCCACCTTTAAGACATACAGGTGGCACAGCCAATCACAGGGCAGATAAATAAACAATCAACATCCTAGTAACCTATCAAAATGGTCCACCCGACTCTCCACCACCAGAGAGACCGGAGGCACGGCCAATCACACGACAGAGATGGCCGGCGGCACGGCCAATCACAAGACAGAGACAATAATTACCACTAAATTCAGTAACACGATTCGCTACTGCTTGATCTGATGATCTGAGGGGACTTTCAGTCAGATTAACCAAAAAAGGTATAAACGTTTACACTGGCTGAATAAAAGCTCAATAATCAATAAGTGAACATTATGCATCGTGTTTGAATTACAGGGTAGACCTTCTTAATAATAATAATCGCGGTCCAATGGATATTGGAAAACATGGTCCGTGTCTGTTAGAGGGAGCTGACCTTCTTGCGAGCTTTCTCCTCTTTGGCTTGGGCCTTCATCTGCTGAACCTCTATAGAGTCCACCTTCCTCCTCCTCATGAACAGGTCATGGTTCCCGATGCACAGCTGCAGGATCTACACACACACACACACACACACACACACACACACACACACACACACACACACACACACACACACACACACACACACACACACACACACACACACACACACACATTTATGATGTTATATATTACAACTGGTGATGAACATTAATATCTGGTGGTGATGCACAATAAATAAAATTAAAATCAGCAGCACATAAATCGATACAACAGCATGTGCAAAACACATTCAAACACAATGCAAAAGACACTACACAGGTAGAAACAAAACACATTCAAACACAATGCAAAAGACACTACACAGGTAGAAACAAAACACATTCAAACACAATGCAAAAGACACTACACAGGTAGAAACAAAACACATTCAAACACAATGCAAAAGACACTACACAGGTAGAAACAAAACAAACACGAGTTTTGTAGGCTCGCCCCTGAGAACCAGACACACCACAGAACATACAGACACACCACAGAATATACAGACACATCACAGAATATACAGACACACCACAGAACATACAGACACACCACAGAATATAACAGACACACCACAGAACATACAGACACACCACAGAATATAACAGACACACCACAGAACATACAGACACACCACAGAATATACACACACCACAGAATATACCAGACACACCACAGAACATACAGACACATCACAGAACATACAGACACACCACAGAATATACACACACCACAGAATATACCAGACACACCACAGAACATACAGACACATCACAGAATATACAGACACACCACAGAACATACACACACAACAGAACACACAGATATACAACAGAACACACAGATATACAACAGAATATAACAGACACACACCAGAACATACACACACAACAGAACACACAGATATACAACAGAATATAACAGACACACACCAGAACATACAGACACACAACAGAACACACAGATATACAACAGAATATAACAGACACACACCAGAACATACACACACAACAGAACACACAGATATACAACAGAATATAACAGACACACCAGAACATACAGACACACAACAGAATATCACAGACACACCAGAACAGACAAAGCACCCACCAGCTTGTTGACACGCAGTTGGGACGAGTAGAATTTGAAAACATCGTTTTTCTTATCCAGAGGTTTAATTGTGAACTGCGGCAAAAAAATAAAAATAAATAAAGGAATAACAACAACGTTACTTTGTTTCAGTTGATCTTTTGCTACCTCTAGATTATAGAAGAATGGTAGAAAAGAATGTACTCTTTTACTATTCTATTATAAAACCTCTGGTAGTGCCATAACGCTAAAACCATGGCCAAAGCTGAAAATAGCATAAAAAAAAAAAACTGAAAAGAGAATGTTGAACAACTTATTTCGTTTAAATAAGTAAATGGACGACCTAGACTCAACAGTAGAGTTCATTGGTCGGCCTAAACTCAACAGTACAGTTCATTGGTCGACTCTAGACTCAACAGAATTGGTCATTGGTCATTGGTCATTGGTTCATTGGTCGGTTTAGACTCAACAGTACAGTTCATTGGTCGGTTTAGACTCAACAGTACAGTTCATTGGTCGGTTTACTCAACAGTAGACTCAACAGTACAGTTCATTGGTCGGTTATGATTCAACAGATCAGTTCATTGGTCGGGCTAGACTCAACAGTACAGTTCATTGGTCGGTTTAGACTCAACAGTACAGTTCATTGGTCGACCTAGACTCAACAGTACAGTTCATTGGTCGGTTTAGATTCAACAGTACAGTTCATTGGTCGACCCAAACTCAACAGTACAGTTCATTGGTCAGTTTAGATTCAACAGTACAGTTGATACTCTGCGGTGTCTGATGTTGTGTCTGGGCTCTCCCCTCTAAGCTCCCCTCGGGGTCTCTGTGTCTGACACTCACCGTCCTTGGTCCTCAACGATAACGATACTTTCCTCTCGTTTCTGTGCAGTACAGTATCAACCCAGAGTTTCACTAAGGCTCTTTTTTTCCTCTGTTTCTTCAACCCTGGTTGCTGTTATACCTTTCAAACATTGTTTAGTTTTATGTATTGAATGGGCCCGGTGGGTTGTCCTTCGGAATTTAAACTTCTGTTTCACACAAATTATAATAATTATTAGCCGGAACAATGTGAGGGGATGGGTGAAAACACGGTAACTATGGTGACCGTCTGCCAGGTTGCTGCAGAGAGGGAGGATGCTGTATAGATACTGGTCTTTTAGGACTTTTACTCTGAAAGCTCTCCTGCCTGTCCTTACTTCCTTCTCGCTGTAGGAGATATTGCGGATGCCGCTCCAGGGGAAGGACTTGTTGGGGTTCAGCTTGCTGTTGGGGCTGTAGATGTGGAGGCCCTGTGCGTCCACGCCCAACAACAGGTCCGTGTCTCGCTTGTTTTGCTAACAAAGACAAAAACAAACAGCAGCAGACCGGATTAGGTTGAGTTTGGTCAATATATCCAGACTGTAGGTTGCATGACAGCAGGGTCAATGCAGCTACAGATGGAATTGTTCAAAGAGAGTGACCCTGTGTGTGTGTGTGTGTGTGTGTGTGTGTGTTTACAATCTAAATGGTTTATTGACAGCTTTTACAAAAAAGAATTCAGACACCAAAAAAATTAAACAGGCCTAAAGTGTATTCTGTGTCTGTGTGTGAGTAAATGTGAGTATATCATGTCAATGGAGAACACAATGCATACAATATGTAAATTATCCGTCAATAGAGCACTGGGTATAAGGATATAGGTAGAGTGTATTTCTAAAGAGTTTTATGTGGACGCTGTTCATTTTAACAATAGCTTGTAAGCCATAAAAGAGTAGGCCCCCTGATGTAGAGTCTGTGTGAATGCAGAGCAGCAGAACTCACAGTGATGGCGAAGTAGCTGACCCCATACATCTCCAGGTCCTGAGCTATCTTCAGGTAGTCCATCTCTGCCTCGTCCCTAGAGACAGGGGGCAACGGAGCAAGGAGACGTTACCAGACAACGGAGCATTCAGACGTTACCAGGAAACGGAGCACTGAGACTAGGCAACAGGGTTTTGAGACGTTACTGGGCAACTGAGCAATGCAACATTCCTAGGCAACGGAGCATTGAGACGTTGCTAGGATACAGGGCATTGTCTCTTAATTTAAACTAAGACTCTCACCTGGCGATGCCTCTGTGTTCAGCATACCAGGCTGTTATCTTCTCCTCCCACATGTCAGCCGTCATCTGGTACTGCATCAGAACCTGGCTCACACACACACACACACACACACACACACACACACACACACACACACACACACACACACACACACACACACACACACACACACACACACACACACACACACACACACACACACACACACACACACACACACACACACAGGAAGCCATGTTTGTGAAAGTCAGGGTCATATATACAACACAGACAAGACAGGGTCATAGTCTCCATACTGTAACACAGAAAGACAGGGTCATAGTCTCCATACTGTAACACATATAAGACAGGGTCATAGTCTCCATACTGTAACACAGACAAGACAGGGTCATAGTCTCCATACTGTAACACAGACAAGACAGGGTCATAGTGTCCATACTGTAACACAGACAAGACAGGGTCATAGCTCCATACTGTAACACAGACAAGACAGGGTCATAGTCTCCATACTGTAACACAGACAAGACAGGGTCATAGTCTCCATACTGTAACACAGACAAGAGGACGTGTTTTACACTTTAAAGTGCCCATAATGTCAGATTTGGAAAATGTCCTTGTCTAGCACTGTCTTATCCCTCACGTGGATTGTACCAACAACATGAAAAAGTGAAATCTGTGCCTTGTGTATTTTCTCTAGATCACCTCTGACAACACATGTACTCTGTTTGACAAGCTGTTCTGAATCGCAGCCTGTTGTGACATAGAAAATGGAAGTCAATGTAATTGACCAATCACGGACTCAGGCTAGTAAGTAAGGTCGAACTCCTCCGGCAGCAGCCATGACAACAGCGGAACTTTACTATCCCTAGACAATAACATAAGTATTGAATGTTAATGAGCAATGGGCGTCAACTCGCATTCATCTCTGAAAACGGCATGTGAGACGGAAGGGAAAAAAGAGGCACCCTAGAATGATTCATATAAAATATATTATTTTTGTGTTCAAAGATTTTTAAACATGCTTCACAGACACAAAAGAATCACACAAAACATTTATGACTGTTTCCATTATTGGCCCTTTAAATAACAAACAATTGGCTTTACAAAGTGTAATGATATAATATGTACTTACACTTCATAAAAAAAAGAATACTGTGGCCTTTCTAATTACAGTCTACATTTATCGATTGGCGGTTTTGTAAAATGGCCTCCCTGGATGGCGATATTTTAAAATGGCCTCCCCGCATTGGGGTATTTTAAAATGGCTTCCCCGGGCGGCGGTAAGCTAGTTAATACCTCAGTGGTTCTAGACTTTTACCTTGGCTTGCACGGCATATGAGGCCAGCAGGACGGAGGCTTCAGGAGAACAGAAGATCTCCTCATCTAAGATCTGCTTCTTGACCTGTAGAGATAATTTCAGTAATATTAATTATAATAATAATAATAATAATATGATTATTATTATAATTATAATTATAATAATTATTATTATTATAATAATAATGATAATAAGAATTATTATTATTATTATTATTATTATTATTATTATTATTATTATTATTATTAATAATAATAATATTAATAACAATAATAATAATAATAATAACAATGCTAACTATTATTATTATTATTATCATTATTACTATTATTTTTTGCATTACTATTATTATTATTATTATTATTATTATTATTATTATTATTATTATTATTAATAATAATAATAATAATAATAATAATAATAATAATAGTAATAATAATAACAAGAATAATAATAATAACACATTTTATTTATATAAAACCAAAGGAGGCTTATTATATTAATGCAACCCAGTATGTGAAGGTGTCCACATTCTCTGGGACAGCATTCTCCCACTTTGACTTCAACCTATCACTTTACCTTAACAAAAGGATGGACTGGATGCACCTTCTTATTTATAATTTGTATTGCAAATTTCACACTTTAAAGGTTTTATGTTGTTATTTATTCTGCTTATTCTTACTATTTGCACTTTGCGGATTCCGTGGGAATACATTTCACTGTCAATGTACTGCTTGTAAGCTGGGATGTGACAAATAAAACCGAACTCTTTAAATACCTGAAGGAAGAAAAGGTGCTGTGTGATTTCCTGGACCAGCTCTTCTTCTACTTTCTCCGGAAAGAACTTGGCCAGGAAGTGAAATGTTATGGGCGAGTCCTTTGGAACCTCTTGATCCAAAACCTGAACGGACGACCAGTTGGAACAAACAACACAAGTGTTTGAGTGAGACACAGGGAGAAGCTTAGTAAACACACTCAAAGACAATCACAATCACACTCTCTCTCACACACACACACACACACACACACACACACACACAGAAAGAGACAAAGACACGCAATCAAACAAAAATGTTCCGTCAAATCTGATCATAGATCTATTTGGATTTAGGTAGCATTTTCTGTGCACAAACATATTCATTAATGTCATTGCCATTTATTATATGTTATTTAATTATATTTATTGCATATTCAAAATAGGTACAAATTGGCCTTGTCAAAAAGCCACGACTCAGGAAAATGCATTTATGATCCCTATCAATAGAGAGTAAAATAAATCTTTCTCCTCTGTTCAGTCACTCACCCTCTTCTCTGTTTTCAGCCAAGCGTAGGTGTCTTTTACTGTGTATCTGAGTCCAAAGAACCAGGTTTCTCTTAAACCTACAGTACGGCAGACCAGATCAAACAGATCTTTACCTTTCCACTTGACCTGAGAGAGAGAGAGAGAGAGAGAGAGAGAGAGAGAGAGAGAGAGAGAGATATGAAAGAGCAAGCTTTTCTTGTTGATGCTCAGGTTTCATAAGCCATCATCTACATTTGGGTAGGAATAGTTTAGTTAGCTACCTCACAGCTGAACTCCATTTCAGCATCCATGGTGATTACTTTGACTTTAAAAGTCTTAGGTTGTTTCTTTTTCAATCCTAAAATAGACATTTTTAGAGGAGTTCGTTGATGGAGTGTCAACTAGGAGAAAGAATAGTAGGCACTTGGTTAAATAGGTCAAAGCCCACCTTTTCTAACAATCTATATCATTTTCAACAGCTTTAATCGCATTTTACCCCTTTAAGACTGAGCAGCTCTGACCCTTATAAAAAGCTGACCTAAAAACTAGGCTATATGATTCGCATTTCTTCAAAGAATGTCCTAGGCGATAACTCGGCGGTATATCCCACCGGCATCGAGATCAATCACACTGTGTACTTCTAATCTGCATAATATCTCTTTCACTTTTTAAACATACGCACACACACGGAGCCTAGCGTCAGCCTGCCAATTTTGCATCTGCGTTATGGAAGTATGGAACACATAACGTTAGCTGTAGCTAGATTTCAGGTAACTTTGACTGTCATGTCATATTGGTAAAAACATTATTTTACAGTTAGCTATTTTAGGCCAGCCTGAGTGTTTCTGAATAAAGGACAGGAAGAAAATGTCTAATTATTGGTAACGTTACCTCAAGAATTAACGTTAGTAGTCAACGTTTCGTCCCTGTCGGGAAACAAAATTCCAATTTGCAGCACAGGAAAACGGGAAACTTAGAAAATGTAATCTTGCGTGGTAAGCAAGTTAGGTTACGTTTTGCTAATTCAAGTTTTAGCATAGCCTGTGCTGGCTAAATAATGTTAAATCTCTGCCACAAAAACAGTTAAAAATAAGTTGTGGGATTCATGTTTACGGAACATCTTGAACTAGTCCCACACTAAACTGAAGTGTTAACACAGTGCAAAATCTATAATTTATTCCATGTTGAAGACTGGAATAACGTAGAGTAACAAATTTAGCTAAAAGTTAGCTAGCTAGTTAGCTAGTTTTCCACGACTTTCTAGAGAAAGCTTTTGTTTTGACTCCGAGTCTCACCCTGCCGTTGGGAACATGGAACAGCAACTCAATGATCACTTGTGACAGGCGCATGCGCGTTACCAAAATCAAAGTACAGATTTGACAGTGCAGTGTGGAATGTCAACTCTCGATTTCAACCATAGCTAAATACGTTTCAGAGTAAGATTAGAATCAATTAACCACCATGGTACACTACAAAAAATATTGAATAACAATTACTTTTTTGTTTACTAACTCTTACTCCGTTGATAAATATGTAGTTTTGTGATGAAAAGCATGCCCAAAAGAGTGTGTATCATATGCCGCCTTTTCCGTGTCAGTCGATCCTTCACCTTCTTTTTTTTTATTTATTTAGTTTTTATTTTGTGGTTTCGTCTGAACTCCTATGCTGAACATGTTAGTTTTAGCAGTGGTCCATAATGTTGTTTTACTACCAATCCGCTTTTCAATTTTGCTTTTATCTTTTAGCTTTGCACTGGATTTACCATGTCAGACGCATCCACTAGAACGTTCGAGGATGTCAAGAACGTCATCTTGTCCGCCCACGAGAACACTGCTGCCGTAGACAAAGTTGGCTTCTATAACCGCTGGGCAGAGAACTATGAACAGGTATTGCACCTCAATGGCTCCTCAACATCCTGGAATTATGATGGTTTGTAACTATGGAAGAGGTCCTATTTCCAATCTTCTTGATTGTAAAGATTTGAATGAAGAAGTAAAAGTAACTAACTGGCTTTGCTGACACATACACAGATTATGCACACACATCCAACTTGCCCACCAGCCATGGCAAGCCTGTATTTGGTTGTTGTCTCTCTTATAACCAACTATATAACTTACAAAGAGAGCCAGGCCTTTCTGACTTTATAGGGATAGTATCAGGTTTGGCTTCATCCACATTGAATCTATGTCTTTGTTTTCTCTAGGATGTCGCTATTCTGGACTACCGGGCACCGACTCTTGCTGCTCATTGCCTGTCGCGTCATTTCCATGGAGACCGCGAGGCAGCCATGGTTCTAGATGTGTGCTGTGGAACCGGATTGGTAGCTGGACAGGTATAAGACCGCCTGAGGCCGCCACAGACTCTATCATCTTTTAAAACATGCTTCAAAACTTTCCTAATTAAGAAAGACTTCTGCTAGCTATGTTTTTTTATTTATGTTTTATTATTCTTTGTTGTTGTTTTTTGTATAAGCTTTTATGTATATTTAGTATTTTTCATTGTGCCATCTTAATGTTGTTTTTAACGCTTTGAGAATGTTATTACAATGTAAAGCGCATTATTAAAATAAATGTATTATAATGTATTATTATTCTAGCTATAAAGCTGAAAGCGCTCACTAAGACAGTGAGAGCCATGGTACTTTCTGATTTGGCATTCCATGTAAATAAGCAAAATGAGGAAGTGTGTGCAGTTCCAGCATCACAGCCAAGACCGGGGGTAAAAATCTGTTATTTATTCATTAACGTATTTAAACAAATCAGTGTTGATTGTTCTGTTGGAATCTAATAATAATCAACACTCTATCATAGCCTACATTGACCTGATTTTCACCTCAGGATTAAGCATATCTAAAACCAGCAGGGCTAGGCCGCCAGGCCCAATTAAATATGCTTGTACATCTGGATTGTAATATAAGTCTAGACGCAAACTTTAGGTGGTTAATTGTGATTGTTGTTTTCTCTGATTAATCCTGCTCTCATATACCTATAATGTGAGTTTAAGAACTAGCACATTTACAGTTTTATGTCTGATTGAAACATCAGGCTACTGAAGAATATATGACATTCATCTCTTTACTAAAATAAACACTGTTGAGCAACTAGTACTGTTTATTTTTTTTTCCAGATGAAGAAGCTTGGGTTTCAGCATTTTGTTGGAATTGATGGAAGTGAAGGAATGCTGGAACTGGCCAATCAGACGGGCCTGTACGTAGACCTCAAACAGTGTACTCTGGAAAAGGGCCCTCTGCCTGTCCAATCAGGTAACAGGAATGTTTGTTTAGAAATATTTGAATGGGCTCTTGGCTGATTGTTGTTATAATTTCAAGTTCAGTCAGACAAACTCTTCGTCTTTAAACATTTATTAAGTATGCATATACATGGGTTTTGGCATGGTTGGGTCTGCTACATATTGAAGCTCCCTGCTGTACATATCCGGGACAACATCCTGAGGCAGGGAGCACACGTACATCCATCCCCCTTTTGGACACATTTGCAAAACTTGTTAGCAGACCCAAGGTGGCAGTTGGGGGTGGGAGCATTTCCTATCACCTCATCCAACAGCACAGAAACTAGCTTTGATAACATGCCATATAAATATCCCCTCCCTCATGAGCTGATATTTGATTGTGAACAGGTGTGTTAGTGAATAGTGTGTGTGCAATACACTGTATGACGGCTACGTCAACAGCGGACAGACTTCAAGTTGTTTGGCTGAACCTTAGCTGACGCTCCATTTATTATAACTCTAATTTCTTGTTCAACTTCTAATCTTCTCTTCCCATTCTGTTATCTCTACTAACACCCCATCCTCTCCCTGACCACCCTCCACTCATTGCTATAGGTGCGTTTGATGTGGTGATGATTGTAGGAGCTCTGAGTGTTGGTCAGGTACCTGTCTGTGTTATCAGAGAGATGTGCCGGGTCACCAAACCAGGTGAGGAGCTGGAGATATATATCCCTATAAAACCTTAAACCATACTTACCAACTCTCTCGATTTCCCCAGGAGGCTCCTGATTTTCCTTGCCACGATTCTTTATCAATACTATTTTGATAGAGGACTCCTAGACTCCCCACTATTGTTTGAAAATCCTCCATATTTTTGAGGTCTCAAGGTTGGCAAGTAGGCCTTAAACCCATGCAATGCTGGCTCAGATAATTCCTGTTCCAGCACCTGTTGTCAAGGTGAACCTAAGCCACTACAGTTGACCTTTGTTTACTTAAGTCCAAACCAAAAACTTAAAACCCTTTTTACAGCGGAAATTAATTCCATTTCCCGACAGGTAATATACACAATAATTGATTTGGTCGTTTTCCTGAGTTTTGGATGTAGATGTTGTTGTTGTTGTTGTTGTTCAGTGTAATGTTTTTGTCTTTTGATTTGCAGATATTGTGTAACTATGCCATGGCCCTTTTCCAAAGCAGATGTATAAAATAGATATGTACCTACATACTGACTGATACATTCATACATTTCTCTTGTTGTTTTTTTTATCTCTATACATGCTGTCCCCATCACCTTTTAAACCCTTCAGGTGGATTCGTTTGCATGACAACCAGAGGTAACCATGACAACGTGGAGTACAAGACTTCCCTTGAGCGTGAGCTGGAGGTGATGGTGGACGAGGGGCTTTGCTGTCGCGTGGCGGTCGAGCCGGTTGAGGAGTGGGAAAGGGCGGTGACGGAGCAAGACGAGGGCTACATCCCCGGTTCAGTCTACCTGTACCAGAGGACGTCTTCACTGTAACACACCTGTGGACCGTCCCTATAGCAACCTGTAAGGGATTGATTTATTGCCTTATTATTACATTAACGATTAATAGGTGCGTGTGACTGGTACTTGCAGTGTGTCAAGAGTTGATTTAAATGACATAGGAATGGTATGCTGACACTGCACAATAAATAACATAGATGTGTTGTTGCACTGATAGACGTCTCTTTCCTCGGGGTCAAGGGAGCAAGAGGAAGAAGGGGAGGGAAAGAGACCCCGGTGCAATGCACAACAGGTTACTAGGGTCATGCTTTGGGTGCGGGCTTCTAGTATAAAACTATGATAAGGACTTGGAGTCATTGTCATTCTCTCTAGATCACCCTTGCTGTCTGTATTGAATCACCCTCCAGTACTGAAGTAATAAAATCTGTACGTGATCACTGTACCTCTGTGTCAGAGTCTCGTGCTTTCGTCTTACCCTACCAAAATGGACCACAACAAACCCCAACTAAAGGTCCCACATGCAGAGATTCAGACCTTCTTTCTAAAGGGACAATTCATCAATCAAGCAACTAAACTAAACTGCATGTTCTAGTAGAGTAACTGGGGTTTGGTGCCTGACATCTGCAGTTGCAATACCATGGCAACCAATAGTCTGTCTTTCTCAATCAAATTGAATTGGTCCAAAGTATACATTATACCTATTCTTTAAAGTGGACTGGAACTCAGATTGAACCTTCAATACTTGCTGATGCCATTTACCACAAACACAGAACGATAGTAGTTAGCATTGTAGTAGGATCATGACTGTAAATGGTCTTTCAGATTTTCTTTGAATTTAACATGGCTTAATAACTAAAATAATGTGTAGATTTTCCCTTGTATATTTAATTAACAGATATAAACTTTAAGTGTATTTATTTATATCTAAAAGGTTTTCATATCCTGTGCGTGCTTTTAAAGCACCCAAAATATTAGTATATATCGCTGCATGTAAATTTTCTCCTGACATTTTTGATCGACTGTTATGCCTTAGCTAAATTGCCCAACCTGGTTCTTATCAATCCTTGCCACCTAATCACCCTTCAGCACCCAATTGATTAGTTAAGCCCCTTTCCTGTAGGTCATATTGATTAGTTAAGCCCCTTTCCTGTAGGTCATATTGATTAGTTAAGCCCCTTTCCTGTAGGTCATAAACTGCTGTGAGGTTGTAGTGGGAAAAATATTTGTAAGAATAACACAGACTAAAATTCAAGGTTTCGATTGAAGCAGTACCTTTATTTACTTCTGCACAAGGATCGGCCAACACAAAGGGTTTGTCCAATGAGTCGATGAGAGAGACAGTCTCTCTCATCTCCCTTATATCAGGCTTTCTGAGGGCTATCTGTTTGACCTATGCAGGCTGTTCCTTTCATGTAACTAAATGTGAGGGTAGTGATAACCACTCTCAGTGCTCTTTGTTTCACGCTCTCTGATTATCCCCCCTTTCTAGCAAACCGAGGTCACACATTCAGAAAGTAACTGATATTTTTTTTTGACATGAACACAGCTAAAATGGCACATTGGTACAATAAACATGCATAAACATGTGTGTAATAATATAATTCTTTGGTAAATTTCCATTACATGGTGAGTAGGTCTGGTGCACAATGGCTGCGTTCTACACATTGGCTATCAAAGTGTGAGGGCCTCCCCTACAGTGTAAAGAGCTTTGGATGTCCAGAAAAGTGCTACACCAAATGCAATCTATTATTATTAGGAGAGATCCAGCAGATGAGCCCAATAAGAGACAAAAAATAATGAAAAAATACGTTAATTAAAGTCAATAATGCTGTGCCTGCAGTCCGGTAGAGTTAATTTTTTAACTTTTAGCTTGACAAATGTTCTAAAGAAAAACAAATAGATTTTTCTGTTCCACGTGATCATGGAGTTAAAGTGTCTACAATTGTTTGTAAAACTAAAATACTGTACCATAGTTTCATGTATGTACCTATTGATGATACAGTATGTAGTTAAGTAGGCAAATCCAAATCCATAACTACTTACTATTTGTCATATACCCGAAAATTCACACGTTGCATATTTCCTGATTTCTTCCCGAGTTTGCTGTTTGAACGGTGGTACCTTGAAGTTATTTCCTATAATAAAAAATACATGCAAACTTCGACATGCTCAGACTGCAGACTCACCATGAAAGTATAGAAGGTAACAGGTATATAAAGGCACCATAATAAAAAAAAACTATAATCAATAAATATGTATTAAATTGTGCTGGATTAGCAAATCGCTTGCATTTTACTTTGGTGCATGATGATGATAATTTAACATTTTCTTTTCATTTGGTGAAGGTGTGAATGTGAGTGTGAGTTGTGGTCTGTCCCTATGTGTCGGCCCTGTGATAAACTGGCGACCTGTCCAGGGTGTACCCCGCCTCTCGCCATGTGTCGGCTGGGATAGGCTCCAGCCCCCCCCCCCCCCCCCGCGACCCTGCATAGGATAAGCGGGATAGGATGGATGGATTTTCATTTCGTTATTTTTAAGATGAAAGCTGTGGTGTTGAGAGAGAGTTTTTAGATGCTAAAGCTTCAAGACTAATACTTACTATTAATCCCTCCCTGTGCCTTAGTGCTATTTCAACAAATAAAGTGTTGTATGTTAATTTCAGAGACAAGTCCTTTGTTTTTATGTCGAAATACATATGTATTTTAACTTGTAGAATAGTATCCTGTTCTAGACAGGAGCGAAACAGTTAACTATTTGGTTGCAGCAATAGGGTGTTGTGAGAATTGCCTTGAGGCCTGTGCTGATTGTCATGTGTAGTCTGCTTGGCCGATATCTAGAGAAGAGAACACCCAAACCATTGAAACTGAATAACAGGACATACAGGGGGGTGAGACACACCATCGGGCTCACGAGATACGGCTGGGGGCGGCCAGAGTACAAGAGAGGGAGAGAAAGGGAAATAGAATTAGAATCTATCCAGCAGCGGCCGCTCTGATACATTCCCCGATATTACCCTTAGGGTTACATATCTGCAAATAAGGTAATTATTCAGCTTCTGTGTGCGCTTACAATAATATCCCTAGCATTAAATGAGTGTTGATCAATTCTTAGAAGTGTCATAATAAAGTAATCATTATATATTGTATTTTGTGTCTGAGTGATCTTCCTTGCCATCAACGAATTCGGAAGGTGACCCGAGGAGAGGTTATTCTTAACAAAATAGATCTTTTTAAGTCATGAAAAACCGATTTGCTTTTTGACACAGTGAATACTTCCTAAAGACCAAACAGTTGAGACTACATGTCCTTGAACCTATTATCCATGCAGTGGGAGCGTCTTGTCTTAACAATGAATAATCTGAGAAATGGCGTCACTCTGAGGAAGTACACTACAACAAAATCAGCCAAGGTGAGACTGGGCACCCAAAAAATTCTCCTCAACAGAGTAGTTGTTAAGATTTTGTCTTTTCGTTGATTAAAACATATTTACTTGCTTTGAGATGACACAGCACTACAATAATACAACACAAAAAAAATTTCAATAAAATAAACTATTAACATGACAGTGGCATTTAGCCTTCAGTTATATAAAACAAACAATACTGTTTATGATCACAAACTTTTAATTAAAGTAACTTTAAATTAGCGTAATTTCAATTCCAGTACCCCACCAAGACATGAATAGGCCTAGGCCTATATTTATTAAATAAAAAAAAGATAGAAATTTGCGCACAGATCACGAGGAGAGTCAAATGGTCCCCTCTCTCCTGCTGCATTGGGGTGTAAGCTACTGCAACTAACTAACGGGAAAAGTTCACTTTGTCTCTCTTTTTCGCTAGTTAACCGATGCTGTGATTGTATAACGGCCTACTTGTTCGTTTCTGATTTCTGACGTAAGTGTGCAGTAGTTTACAGCGGGGGAAACACGAATCGCGGACTCGGTGGTTCTTTATTTTTGCTCAGTAGAGTTCCATCCCGTTATATTGACCTCTATATTTAAACATAGCTTTAAAAACAAAGTTTATAGTTTGTTAAAGAGACGACAAATTCGCTTCACTACATTTTTCTAGCCCCAAGATTCAAAGTTGTAATCCAAATAATCAGCGTGAAAAGGAACCCATTCCATCCTTCTTTGAATCTTTGGGAAAGGCCACTCTGGACTACTGTAAACTTGTATTCTTTTTACAACTCTGTTTGTTTTCAGTTCCAACTTCCTCCTTTCTTCTTCTTCCTTCTTCCTTGCATCCTCTTCCTCCCTCCTTGCTTTCTCTTCCTTCCTCCTTGCTTCCTCTTCGTCCCTCCTTGCATTCTCTTCCTCCCTTTGCACTTCTTTCGTCCTCCTTTCTTCCTCTTTCTTCCTCCTCTCTTCCTCTTCATCACTTTGCACTTCTTTCCTCCTTGTGTTGGTTTCATGCTGGAGGTCCTTGGCTGCTTGCAGGAGGAGTTTGAAGAGCTTGTCTGACTCAGGGTCTCCCCTCAGCAATGTTGTTGACGTGCAGGTGGCTGATCTCAGGTCAGCTACTAGCTGGTGCACCAGAGGTCCACAATACAGCCTGTTTAAAACAGATGTAATTTATCTATCAGAGGAGTTAAATTAATCATACTTGTCTGTTTCAATCATTTAATTGATACGGTTGACACACACACACACACACACACACACACACACACACACACACACACACACACACACACACACACACACACACACACACACACACACACACACACACACACACACACACACACACACACATATATGTGTCAATCTTATCAATTAAATAACGTCTTTATGTCCATCCATCCATACATTTTCCGCCGCTTATCCAGGGCCGGGTCGCGGTGGCAGCAGGCTAAGAAGGGTAGCCCAGACGTCCCCATCCCCAGCAACGCTTTCCAGTTCCTCTTGGAGGATCCCGAGGCGTTCCCAGGCCAGATGAGATATACAATCTCTCCAGCATGTTCTGGGTCTACCCGGGGTCTCCTACCAGTAGGCCGTGCCCGGAAAACCTCCAACGGGAGGCGCCCAGGAGGCATCCTAATCAGATGCCTGTACCACCTCATCTGGCTCCTTTCGACGCGAAGAAGCAGTGGCTCTACTCCGAGCTCCCTCCGGATGACCGAGCTTTTTACCCTATCCCTAAGGCTGTGCCCAGCCACCCTATGGAGGAAACACATTTCAGTCGCTTGTACTTGCGACCTTATTCTTTCGGTCACTACCCAATGCTCATGACCATAGGTGAGGGTTGGGACATAGGCCGACTGGTAAATCGCGAGTTTCGCCTTCCGGCTCAGCTCCTTCTTCACCACGACGGTCCAGTACAACGCCCGCATTACTGCTGATGCTCCACCAATCCGCCTGTCAATCTCACGCTCCATTTTTCCCTCACTCGTGAACAAGATCCCGAGAGACTTGAACTCCCTCGCTTGGGGCAGCAACTCACTCCCACCCGGAGAGAGCACTCCACAATTTTCCACCATTTTCCGGCAGTGAGCCATGGCCTCAGACTTGGAGTCTATATGTATACACAGTATATATGTAAAGAAATGTTGTGTTTTGTCATGGTTTATTGGCCACAACTCGCAATCTTTTTCAATGTTCCATTAAAAACATAACGTTGGGAGGTAATTCCTCTGAGTGTTTAGTAAGGAATACTTTACCAGGTGCAGTCAGGCTCCTTCAGAGGGAAACACAGCAGCTGGTTGAGGTGGAGGCTCTCCTTCAGACAGCTCTGCCATTGGCTGAACAGGTGAGCCACTTCCTGGTCCAGACACATCTTCTTCCCCTTCCACTTTATCATGTTCATGGTCCTCAAAAATTCTCCTCCTCCTTGAAAAAGGTTCAGGATACGCTTTTAGGTATTATTTAAATTTAACCGCTTGCTTGGTCCTCATAACTTCTCTTTCTAATGAAAGAAATGCTGGAATCAAACAGAATGTAATACTATTCTGTGTCTGTATTCCTCTTACTCTTCTCCTTGATGTCCCTCACCCTCTTTGTATCTTCTCCTACTAATACAAATTACAAAAACAACAAATGTTATCCTACTTTGAGTCTGCACTGCCACCTTCTCCTTGATCTCCCTCATCCTTTCCATAAGTTCTCCTTCTAATTAAAGAAATGCTGAAATAAAACAACAAATGTTATTCTACTTTGAGTCTGCACTCCTATTACCCTTCTCCTTCATCATATCCATTAATGTCATAAATGTTCCTCCTCCGTGAGGAATGGTTAGTATATTGGTCATATTTTTCATTATCTGGGAAGCATTTTTGGTTGCTTTTTTATGTGGGTTCTTTTAAATGTCTTTGCAATGTGTTGTACTCAAAGCAAGTAATGAAAAACTAAAATCCTGATTAGCTTCACCTTGCCTTTCTTACCCCTCATTTGTTTGCACAGCTCTCCATACACCACTCCAAGTAACAGGGAGGTCAGGTGGAGGTCAGAGGGCTTTAGGTCGCTGTGGTTCCTCCAGAAATGGAGGACGCAAACAGGAAGCTTCAGGTGATCAGGGAGGGGGTCCAGGATGGAGGCGGAGCTTGGCCAAGGGATTCCCAGGGCCTCCATCAAGACCTGCAGACAATTCCAGTATGAAGCCTATGGACAAAACAAGAACGAATGATAGACTCATTCAATTACAATTGCTCAAGGAGAAACACGTTTTACTTACATTGTTTAAAGGGGGCCTATTATGCTTTAGGGTTTCCCCCTTTCCTTTAGTATGTTATATAGCTTTTTGTGCATGGAAATGGTCTGAAAAGCTACAAACCCCATAGTCCACGCCAAAGGGAGTGCACAGAAAACACTGCTCCTGAACTGCCTAAAATACCTCGTTTGTAGTCCAGTGTTTTCTTCTGTAACTTATCTACGTCACTAAGTCACACAATTGAATAATGTTTGGCACGCCCTCAACCAGAGCCAGTCAGAGCGGAGGCCAGGTGGTTTCGCCATGTCGAGAAAACGTTGGTTTTGTCAGCATGAAGACAAATTCCCTTTGTTTGGCCAGCTGACCAATCAGAGCAGACTTGGCTCGTCGGGAGGGGGCCTTAAAGAGACGGGCCAAAATGGAGCGTTTCCGAATAGGGTGAATAGACGTGCTGCAGATTCAGGCAGTTTAGAAAAAATAAATAGTTTGTTGAACATTAAAATGCATAAACCTATTCTTGTAGAACTCCTAAATAAAGGTATGAACCTGAAAATTTGCATAATATGGCCCCTTTAAATGAACAAATATACAATAAAAATAAATATACTGTGTTAGTCAATTATATATACGGGCAGGCACAGGAATTGTTACAGGAAATAAATCCAAAAGTAGAATTTAAAGAAGTCATATGGCTTATTAATGCGTTATTATGGATCCCACTGCTCTTCTTGGAAATACACACCCTCAAGTACAGGATTGGCCAGGCGCCTATGCTCGTGCGTTTTAATCTTTTTTTATCCCTAATCTTATTCCTAACCTTAACCTTACTTTTTTATGCCTCTTGTTGATTAATTCTCTATCTCCTTTCATTAAAAAGGCAGAAACTTCTAAGCTGGAGTCTATTTCTTTATTCCAGTGCAGGAGGTCTCACGTCACATTGCAAAGTTAATCAGACGATGGATGCTTCGTGTCAGCTTGACAACCGAAGTGAGACACTGAACACACTGATCACACTGAACACACTGATCACACTGAACACACTGAACGCACTGAACACACACACACTGAACACACTGATCACAATGAACGCACTGAACACACACACTGAACACACTGATCACACTGAACACACTGATCACACTGAACACACTGAACGCACTGAACACACACACTAAACACACTAATCACACTGAACGCACTGAAGACACTGATCACACTGAACAGACTGATCACACTGAACACACTGATCACATTGAATGCATTGAAGACACTGATCACACTGAACACACTGAACGCACTGAACACACACACTGAACACACTGAACACACTGAACGCACTGAACACACACACTGAACACACTGATCACACTGAACACACTGATCACACTGAACACACTGATCACACTGAACGCACTGAACACACTGAACACACTGAACGCACTGAACACACACACTGAACACACTGAACACACTGAACGCACTGAACACACACACTGAACACACTGATCACACTGAACACACTGATCACACTGAACACACTGATCACACTGAACGCACTGATCACACTGAACACACTGATCACACTGAACGCACTGATCACACTGAACGCACTGAACGCACTGAACACACTGATCACATTGAATGCATTGAAGACACTGATCACACTGAACACACTGAACGCACTGAACACACACACTGAACACACTGAACACACTGAACGCACTGAACACACACACTGAACACACTGATCACACTGAACACACTGATCACACTGAACACACTGATCACACTGAACGCACTGAACACACTGAACACACTGAACGCACTGAACACACACACTGAACACACTGAACGCACTGAACACACACACTGAACACACTGATCACACTGAACACACTGATCACACTGAACACACTGATCACACTGAACGCACTGATCACACTGAACACACTGATCACACTGAACGCACTGATCACACTGAACGCACTGAACGCACTGAACACACTGAACGCACTGATCACACTCAACACACTGAACGCACTGAGCACACTGAACACTTTATACTTTATACTGAGCATCATGAGAATGGGTGAGGAAGATGGAAGATTAGGCACTCTGTTGTTCTGGTTGTAAGGGATTGATTTATTGCCTCGTTATTGCATTAACGATTAATAGGTGTGTGTGTCTGGTACTTGCAGTGTGTCAAGAGGTGATTTAAATGACATAGGAATGGTATGCTGACACTGCACAATAAATAACATAATTGTGTTGTTGCTCTGGTAGATGTCTGTTTCCTCGGGGTCAAGGGAGCAAGAGGAAGAAGAGGAGGGGAAGAGACCCCGTCGCCATGCAAGATAGGTTGCTAGGGTCATGCTTAGGTGCCGGCTTCTAGTATAAAACTAAGATAAGGACTTGGAGTCATTGTCATTCTCTCCTGATCACCCTTGCTGTCTGTACTGAATTACCCTCCAATACTGAAGTAATAAAATCTGTACGTGATCATTTTATCTCTATGTCAGAGTCTCGTGCTTTCTTCTTACCCCACCAAAACGGACCACGACGTGGTCCTAGACCGTTACACCCCTCACCCTGTGACCCCTCACCCTGTGTGCTTTCAGTCTAGGGCCAACATGCTGCTTTTAGTTCCTTAATCTAAAGCTGGCCTTTTCTAACAGGACACGGGACATATATGGTCTTATCAGGGATCTACACTGACGTATAAAGCCACTGTCAGGGGTCTAACCCATGATGCACGTGCTCTATATGTGTGCCTAGTGCCTTCTCCTCACCTTCTCACCCAGACCTGTCGTGCACATAGACTACGTTGAAACATGTTATTAATACATCTTTAGACATTTCATTTTGTGAAAATAATCATTTAGTTTATTAGACACATAGTCACTCTTCTTGTTAGTAGGAGGAAGCATTTTAATAATAATAATCCATCCATTAGCTATACCGCTTATCCATTTCAGGGGGGCTGGAGCCTATCGAAAGGCGGGGTACACCCTGGACAGGTCACCAGTCTATCACAGGGCCGACACATAGGGACAGACAACAACTCACACTCACACTCTCGGGCAATTTCGAGTCACCAATTAACCTGCATGTGTTTGGACTGTGGGAGGAAACCGGAGTACCCGGAGGAAACCCACACAAACACGACACAGAAAGGCCCTCGGGCCAGGTGGGGATTGAACCCAGGACGGTCTTGCTGTGAGGCAACAGTGCTAACCACTGAGCCACCGTGCCTATTATAAGAATAATTCATTTTATTTATATAGCGTTTTTCTGACACCCAAAGTCGCTTCACAGCATCAGCATGAATAACATGACAAAAATAAACAATTAGACATAAATAGTTAAACAGACAAACAGCAACAACAGTTCTAACTATAAGTAAGCAAATGGATAGTATCAGTAAAAGTAAGGGACCAGGTTCTAAGAGTTAACTAGGGTATGCTTTGGGTGAAAAGAAAGGTTTTAAGGTGGGTTTGAAAGATTGATAGCGAGTTGGAATTCAGAATTAGAGGAGGGAGAGAGTTCCATAGTTTGGGTGCTGACATAACATTACATTACATTACATTACATTCATTTAGCAGACGCTTTTATCCAAAGCTACTTACAAAAAATTGTGCCTACAAAAAGATAATGGTAAAACTACAAGTCAGGTAGAGAACATAAGTGCATCCCTGGCTTAATCATCTAGATAAGTGCTAAGCAAGTGCTATATTAAACATCAGGATAATAAACAAAACCTTCACAAACCAACTTCAAAATAAATAAATAAATTCAGAGTGCAACCAATTACATTGCATTTTAGCATTTAAAGAATCCATACACTTCTTTCGATGGCTACGGTCCTGTCTAGTTCAAGCCTTGGCAGAATTACATATGTCCACACGATCCTTACTCGTACTCCTTAACCTTACTGTTGTATGAAAATCTTCAGCAAACCCATGAAGAGTGTAAAAAGCTTTGTGGACTGTCAATCAACACTCGAGAGAGCATGCACGTCTGGCCAATCGGAGCGCTTGAGGGCCGTGTGTGTCTTAGTGTGATGGCCTTCTACACACCATTGGTCATAACCAGAAAGGAGGGCACTTTATTTGCACAGTAACCAAATGTTGTTAGCTCAACACAACCATAATACTGTAGAATAGGAATGTGAAGGTTACAAGGTTATAATACTGTAGAATAGGAATGTGAAGGTTACAAGGTTATACTACTGTAGAATAGGAATGTGAAGGTTACAAGGTTCACTGGCTTCCGGTCAGCCGTCATCTGCAAAATCCTTCTCCTCACCTACAAAGCTTTACACAATTTGGCCCCTCCCTACCTCACTGAACTGCTACAACCATACCATCCTACTCGGACACTACGTTCCGCTGCAGACGGGCAATTGGTCATTCCAAAAGCAAAACTAAAGCATTTTGGGGAGCGTGCATTTTCTAGGGCAGCACCAAAACTTTGGAACTCTCTCCCTTCTCAAATTCGTAATTCCAACTCGCTGTCAATCTTCCAAACCCACCTTAAAACACATCTTTTCACCCTAGCATACCCTAGTTAGCTCTGTTTAGAATCCGGTCCCTTTCTTTTACTAATACTATCCTTTTGCTTACATATAGTTAGATATGGCTTTACTGTCTGTCTGTTTAACAATTTCAGTCTAATTGTTTATTTGTGTCATGTTATCTATGTTGATGCTGTGAAACGACTTTGGGTTTTAGAAAAGCGTTCTATAAATAAAATGAATTATTCATATTATTATTACAAGTAGCACATAACATGAGATAGCTTCTTGTTTGTACAAACATGTGAAAGTATTGGAGGGAAGTTGTCGTAGCACCCATCTTAGCATGGTGCAGCGATACAGGAAGTTACCATACTGAACCAAACAGGAAGTTACCTTGCTAAACCAAACAGGAAGTTATCATACTGAACCAGACAGGAAGTTACCATACTAAACCAGACAGGAAGTTACCATACTGAACCAAACAGGACGTTACCATACTGAACCGGACAGGAAGTTACCATACTGAACCAGACAGGAAGTTACCATACTGAACCAAACAGGAAGTTACCATACTGAACCGGACAGGAAGTTACCACACTGAACCAGACAGGAAGTTACCATACTGAACCAGACAGGGAGTTATCGTGCTAAACCAGACAGGAAGTTACCATACTGAACCAGACAGGAAGTTATCATCTATTACTGTCCATAACAAAACTCAGCTCATGAATGTTCATGAGCAATGGGTGCAAACTCACATTCACCACTGAAGCAGTATGTGGGTTGAAAGAGAAGAAAGAGGTACCCTAGAATAATTAATAAAATATATAATATAAGTTTTGGAGGGGGTTCAAATATTTTTTGATGTGCTTCATAGACACTAAGGAATCACACCAAAATGTATGATTGTCTACATTATGTGCCCTTTAACTTTACAGTTTGTCATTCATTTGTATGATACCTATTAGTTGGCATAATATGAGTTGTATAATGGTCATGTATGGTATAAAGACCATCCTTGTATGTCTGTCTACCTGTTATATCTTTCCGACTCATGCTTACATAATGATAATGATAATTAATAATAAATTAATAATAGTCTTAATTTCCTAATCAATAGTCTACAGTAGAATGACGTGCATATATGGCAATTTTATCATTGGTTACTGTTTGTAGGAAAACACCTGAAATAGGACTAATCTGTTACTCAATATTACACACCCTAAACTTCACATCTCCGTCCTAGTATTTTCTCCTTAAGACCCTTACTCTCTAAGTCTATAGTTCATGTTCATATTTTGTTTGCTTAGAATTGTAGTTTTGCAGAAGTACTCCTCTCTCAGGAGGATTTTCATCACAGTGATATATTTATCTTAAACATGACAGCAAAAGCTTAAACAAACATAGGAACAAGAGTGCATAGAGATTGAAAATAGGTCAATACATCATGTATCTCACAATGTATTTTTCCCATTTTAACACGCACGCACGCACGCACGCACACACACACACACACACACACACACACACACACACACACACGCACTATAATTTAATACCTGATCCAGCTCCTCCAGCTTCAGCTGCACTCTTTGAGACTTGACGTCTGTCCCTGTAAGCTCTTTCCCCTCTCGGTCGTACTCCGTCACAGAACCCTGTCCATTTAACAACAGTCCGTAGAGGTACTGCCGTATGGGACGAGCTGTAACGTGACCGCTGGGCTTTGTGAAGTCCTCCACCTGGGGACTCAGTATCATCCTCCCATGCAGCAGAACATCTGTGATGAAGGAGGTGAGCTTCCCTTTAATCAGAGGACCAATGGTCCAGTCTGGGAGAACATGTAGAGATATAGGTTTAACTGGTGGGATCCCTGTGTTAAAAAACTCCGCTAGGGAGCTGTCGCAGGGCTTTGTGTATATCCGGATGGATTGGAGTAGGTTCTGCCGAAGGGTTGTGTCTTTGTTATTTCCAGTTAGCTGCAAAGCCAAATCTAAATAAAATTCCGTTAAATTCTGCCCCTTTAAATTGCACTTACCAAGTGCTGCCAACCACCTCAAGATTCCGTCTAAGCGAATCATTTTCTTATTTTGATAAGATTGAGCGGCTGCGCTGGCGTACATTCGGAACTGTCCTTGGTCTCTCAAAGCCCCATAGTCATTCCCAGCTATGGTTGCAAACACTGGAAGGTGACATCGGTCCAATTGAAATAGGTCACAGAACCTTTGGACCGAGTAGCGGTGGCCCCATATTTGCTGGTTGGATGTCAACCGCCACTTAAACTTTGCAAGGGGGAAGTAACCATCACGGAGGCTGTAGATGTAGAAATCACTGTCATCCGTCAGTACAGGGCAGCCTAACGTATTGGCTAAAGATACAATTTCAGGGTCTGCTTCTCCAAAGCATTCGGCAAGTTTAACATCCAGACAAACAAGAACCTGTTTGAAGACATCTTTAATCAGGGGTGGTAGGATACCGCTGGCGTTTTTTTTTAACCCATTAGATATAATAGCTGCTTTTGAGATCTTTTTTTTCGTCCGTTGCCACATCGTCTGAAACTTGGGGTCGGTGTTATCGGAGCCACCATCCAGAACCACGTATGGTTGGATCCCACAGACTCTGAGATTCTGAAAGAACCTGACGATCGAGTCCCTGAAACCGACATAGTCTCCACCATGACTCTGGTCCAGTCGCGAGCTGTAGTACAGTGTGTAGTACAGATTTTGGCCGTCTACAACGAGTTTGCTGTTTCGGACTGGCACCACTTCAAAAGCATTAGTTCCACATTGCTTCACAAATGTTTCTAAATACTTAACTCCCATTATTTTGTTAAGCCCATCCAGGAATCTAAACTAAAAGGATGTGGATGCAAGAAGTTTCTCACTGTTACTTCACTTTTAGACGTGTGAAATTTGTTCCCTGAAACAGAAATTAAATATACTCACTTGAAGAAATAATGCAACAATACAACTATCTGAGCACTCTGGAAAGAAAAGTGATCAAACATATAACAAAGCCGAGCTGGTGCTCAAAATGAGAGCTTTGAATCTACATTTTGTTTTATCTCTAACTCTTTGTTACTTCCCATTTATGCAAATTTACGACATCCTTTCGTCATAAACCACCATTTGTCTTTCGCTCCTTCAGTAGCCTACCTCACAACATTTTACATGACCATTTAGGCTTTCATACATACATTCGGGGTCTTGTTCTAATTACCTTAATTCTCTCATTACGTAACCCTCAACTTTCCATTAGACTTTTCTTACCACCCTAAGAGCGATGTGCTTGTGATAAGAAAGCTAGATTTAGAGTAGAGCATACGGACACGGTATAAACGCCAACCAAATTTCGAATTCAATCCGCTATCTCTTGCAGTCCTCAGAATGGACATATCCCAACGGCCATGCGACTACAGCAGACAGACAAAACAAAAGAGATTCTTTGAAGAGAACGCCTAACCCCTTCATCCCGGCCAGACCTTGTGTGGAGTGGAGCAGTAGGTGTTATCACAGATGTGACTCTGTTGCCCTATACTTTCCATTACACTTTTATAACTACCAGAAGAGCTATTGTCGTGTGTTTTCCAATGGAAGAAATTACAACGATTACAAGATAGATACAAATAATGGAAGTCGAAAGCCAAAGTTTCAGAAGAGTAGGTTTTATTCGGTATAGAATAAGACAGAGTGAAGTCCAACTGAATTGTACATACATGGTGAGGCATTAAATACATTTCTCTAAGCCTACCCCAAAGTTCTAACAAACCCCCATAAGGCAATAAACAGCACCCATTTTTCAAACATTTCGGAATATGTTTTTCCTAATTACCCTGTTTATTGTCTAGCAAATCTTTTGCAGTCTGCCTTTAACGACAGACCCTAATTCTGTTATTTGTTATGTGCAAGCCTGGGATCCGTTGATTCCAATATTCTCATCTTTCCTCAAGATAACAAACATTAAAATCTTCTAAGAGCCTGTTATAATCAAATAAGGGTTAACTACTGTTGTGCGATAGCGAAAGTGGATGTAAATCTCTGTAAAAAGGAAAGGTTTCTACTGACTGCTTACCACAGGCAGGAAATGTTGTCAAGCTAGAAACAGGAAAGAAAGGCTTTGCAGATCTGTTAACTAAATATGGTAAAACTCATTTATAGACGGCTGTTGCTGTGGAGGAGTGCAGTAAGACAGTCTTTTGAGGAAGTATTCTTAGAATTTGTCTGAAGTTCAAAGCAGAGGCCATGGGGTTAGAATACCTTTAAATATCGAGAGCCCATCTTGCTCAGGGGCTCAGTGACAAGATCCCATTTTGAGTTAACCTTACGTTAAGCGGAGTCACTGAAAAGCCCCACCCGTTCGCGGGAAGCACCTCTCACCCGATAAGAAAGTCTCGAACAGAGTCTATCTCTGACCACGATTGGTGCAAACAATCTGAGACGGAATAGCCGACTGGAGCCTCACTCCTGATCTCGATTGGCGCACACAATCTGGAGACTGGGTAAGGCCTCTTCAATGCTCAACACTTGGTGCGTATTGGAACTCTCAGACAAGTTCATTGAATATCTGTGTGTTTGTCATTAATTAACGTCTGTTTGTCATTAATGTGAGTACATTGAATATCAGTGTTTGTCATTAATGTCTGTTTGTCATTAATGTGAGTACATTGAATATCAGTGTGTTTGTCATTAATGTGAGTACATTGAATATCAGTGTGTTTGTCATTAATGTGAGTACATTGAATATCAGTGTGTTTGTCATTAATGTGAGTACATTGAATATCAGTGTGTTTGTCATTAATGTGAGTACATTGAATATCAGTGTGTTTGTCATTAATGTACTGTGTTTGGCTTATTTGTTATTTTTATCTGCATAGTATATTACTGCTTTTGCTGCAAATTTTTGATGTAGAAGTTTATTGCTATTTAGACATACGCAAATCCATGTGCTCCACTTAGCTTATAGGAGAGAGCATGTGTGTGTAACCTTATACTCTTTGTTTTCTTTTGATAATAAAACTTTTCATTCTGAGAAATAAATACCGGCCTCTGAGATTTTGACTATAATAATACAGTTTGTCCCCTTTTGGGCTCTGATAACTCTCGGGTCTAACAGGCCTTAACTACACCCACCCCCCCCCCCTTTGAACAGGAGGCGCCTATTTCTCTTACACACACACAGACACCCAGAGCAGCAACTTTGGTCACAGGGCCCCCCCCCCCCTGACCGCAGGAGCCAACCTTTGTCTGCTGGTGCTGCAAAAATCAACAGATGAAGGTAGGTGAAAGAGATTGAATGTTAGACATTGTCTGGGCTTGGTAAACAGTTAACGACACTAAAAGTAACGGGGGAGATCGCTTTGCGAGGCGATCCGTAGGGCTGCCTAATGGACTCCTTCTCCCCCCAGGTGTTTGTCCTTGAATGCGGGTGTAAGAAAAAAAAGGTCCTCTCCCTCTGGTGGGAAAACGGTACAAAAGTTGAGGTAGGGGAGAATAGAACTAGTGAGTATCTACACAAGGGAAGAAAAGGGAGATCAAGCACGTTTGAAAGGGGCCTCAATAGACCTGTAGCTCGTGCGCAGAGACTGGGGTTCAGCCACGGGGTGGGTTGCCAGGTTGGTTTCCCCTTTCCGAGGGATATAGGAGGGCCGTAGTGAATCCACGAGGAAACCTACCACATCGGTTCACGGTCGCCTCAGGTCCCGTTCCCGGGGAAGGGTGAAAATACGGGGGGTTTAGGGGTCAACGCTCGTGGGATTGAGAAGCCTCCTCCTTATTGGAAATGTGATATTTCTGCATCCTCTCCTCGGGTTGGTGCAACACTACCGTGCTGGCTTCTACTTCCTGCCTTCCTTCTCTGCTTTGCCCCCATTACGTGACCTTTAATGTTCTGGGGGTAATCAGTACATAGATTATCATCTACACATGCATCTGCTCACCCAGGATTCACCCCATACTCTGTCTGTCCTCCAATTATCTCTACTCTTCTTGTTCGTTAAAACTAATATTAAACTAAACTAATATTAAACTACGGTATGCTTACCTACTAACCTTTCATATTGATTACAAATACTTGACTACAAAAATGGTATCTACTTTTAACACTAATTATTCCACACCATCTGTTTGATATAAGAAAGATAGAATTTGTGAAGGCATTTTTATCTTTACTGTTGCTCTGACTTGTTTTTGGGAACAAAGGCAACCTCTGTTCAGACCTTGAAATGTTAATGGGGAGTGCAACTGTCTGGAGCTAGTCCTATCTCTAGTCCGTCCTTCAGTGGCGAAAACAACTTTGTTATCTCACAGATGTGCTCCTGCTCACTTCACAGGCTTTTGAACAGTGTACAATTATTAGTACAAAGACTCTGTGTTAGTTTCAACTCTTGATAAACATCTTAAGAACCTGTTGTAGTGAAGAGGATCATTGACCTGCTGGCCAGCATTTAAAATATATCTAAAATTGTACTTTGCTTCAGTTCTCAATAATAAAATAATACAAAAGACAAATCATTTGTACTCTCTCTCTCTGTACTCCCAAAGCGAGAGCTGTGTCCGGGTCTGAGATTCCACAATCCTGTTTGTGGTAGACAGGATTCCAGAGCCGCGGGGGGGAGGGGGCGGAGAGGATTGCAAGTTTTTGCAGATTCCATGGCATCATCAGTCTGCGACCTGCAGCACTCATTGGATCGGTTCGCAGCCGTTTTGAAGCGGCTAAGAAGAAAATCTGAGGCCATGGTTCTCAGCAGGAAACCGATGGATTGTCTACTCCAGGTAAATGAGTCTTTACCCCAAGTGAAGGAGTTCAAGATTTGGGGTCTTGTTCTCAGTAATGGAGGAGATGGGCCGGAAATTCAGCGGGTGTGGTGTTGCGACAGACGAAGAGAGAGCTGGAGCCAGAATGACAATGACTCTAAGTCCTTATCATAGTTTTATGACCGAAAGAACGAGATATACAAGAAGCCTCGCACCCTAAGCATAGACCCTAGGGACTCGGAGTAGAGCCGCTGCTTCTTTGTGCATGAGGTGGTTCGGGCATCTAGTAAGGATGCCACCTGGCTAGGGAGGTGTTCCAGGCACGTCCAGCTCGGAGGCCGCTCCCCTGGAGGGATTATATCTCCACACTGGCCTGGGAACCCTTGGAATCCCCCAGTCAGATGGTTAATGGGGCCCGGGAAAGGGAAGTTTGGGATACCCTGCTTGAACTGCTACCTCCGCGATCTGCAAATATATACAGGAATGCACGTATGGTTGATGTATTAGCCATTGACCACAGCTGCATGTCGTAGGCGGGTGACTAAGTTTAACCTTCTGTTTAGGAAATTGAAGGGGTTATAATCCGTGGCTGGAGGGGTCACACCGGAGACAGGATGTCTGCAGATAAGATAACACCAGCTAGGAATGTGTCACTTTTAATGGCCAGAAACCTAAACCCAAAATATATGTGTGTGTCTTTACAATACAGGACACTCCCATTTTGCTATATAGAGAATCACCAATGTAGTTTGTCTTTCCATCCGAACTATAAACACTGTGTGGACTGACCCTTTCTATGGAAAGTATCTTTTTGAATAAAACGTTTACATCAAACTTCATCATTAAGTCTCACCGTGTCTAATATTTAGAATTTCCATAACACCCCGAGGAAACAGACATTGTAAGGGATTGATTTAACCCTAACCCTAGATGTAGGGTTTTTCCTTGTTATTACATTAACGATTAATAGGTGTGTGTCTGGTACTTGCAGTGTATCAAGAGTTGATTTAAATGACATAGGAACGGTATGCAGACACTGCACAATAAATAACATAGATGTGTTGTTGCTCTGGTAGATGTCTGTTTCCTCGGGGTCAGGGAACAAGAGGAAGAAGGGGAGGGGAAGAGACCCCGTCGCCATGCACAATAGGTTGCTAGGGTCATGCTTAGGGTGCGGGCTTCTAGTATAAAACTATGATAAGGACTTGGAGTCATTGTCATTCTCTCCAGATCACCCTTGCTGTCTGTATTGAATTACCCTCCATTACTGAAGTAATAAAATCTGTACGTGATCATTTTATCTCTGTGTCAGAGTCTTGTGCTTTCTTCTTACCTTACCAAAACGGACCACAACAAAAATCACAAGGCAAAGCTGCTAAATCACAAAAGGTTCTGCATGCGTACAAATAGACACTTACAAGGATTTATAACTTTCCAAAAATGTTGATTCCCAACTCAATACTGGGCAAACATCAGGGCTTACGGGTTTGAAAAAATAAGAATTGATAGATTTTGTCACTTAAATGTTGGGTTAATGATCATAGTGTTACAAATGAGTGTGAAAAATGAAGAAAAAATATATAGTTTATTATTACGCAAGTTGGTGTTTGGGGAACCAAATGTATTTTGAAGCTAATGTGCATAAAGGTCAAGGGGAACAGCATGATGATAACATGATAACATTTTAGTCCATTTTGTTGAGCTCAGGTCATTGATCATATTATTGCATGGCTGATCTCTGTCGACAAGGTCTATGGCTGAAAATGAGTCCCACTCCTCCCCTGAAACGGACTGCAAAGCGAGTGTCTGAGCTTTATATATTCAGGATAGTCCCCATAAGTGCCCTCCAGAGCTGACAGCAAGCGTTGTTGCATTCAGTTCAGTCACTAGATGGGGCACGAGAGGACCACAGTACAACCTCCAAGAGTGTTTATTTATTTATTTATCGGAGCTTAGACCTACAACACAAATGTTCCATTAATCCCTTTTCTCTGTTACGATTAGCATTTTGATGTTTTTTCGTAACTATTTTTACGGTTTTTTTCCTGCCTAGATTATCTGTTATCCTCTTATGCTTTGACGTCCCTCTTGTTACTGAATTAAATCTCCTCAAAAACATCCTACCTGTACATTTCTATTCATTACTTTAGGCGCTGCACACCTACGGTTGCGAGCGTTCTTACCCTGCTGTTTCATAGTCTGGTTAAAGTGGGAAATGAAGGCCGTGAAAAGCATTACTTCATTACAAAGGTTGGAATTGAACATTTAAAAAGGAATTTAGGCTACCGGTAACAAAAGTGAAACGAAATGGATGTCGCATGGAGAATCAATGTTACTCATGCTCACCCCCTTGTGAACTCATATTTATCAACATGAATCCCAATTAATACGTTTGTGTGAAAATGTTTTAAATTGATAAATTAAAGCAATATCAGACATGCGTACCATCTCAGACCCGCTTCTTCCAACAGTGTCATCTCTATTGTACACACATTCACAATGCTTTGTTTTCTCCCTAAACAATAAAAAAACCTACAAAATAGCCTGTATAAAAAATTGCATTCTTTATTAACGCACATGCATTATTCTGCAGCATATTTAACTGAATGTTTAAATTAGTAAGGGCTGCTATTTCACCCATCATACCGGTGTAGGCTTCCGGGGTATTCCTTTGTCCGGTATACGGATGGAATGGAAATTTAAATTAGTAAGGGCAGCTATTTTCAGTTGACTTCACAGATTATACATAAGCAAAAAAAATATCAGTGTTTTTCTCTTTGGTTCTTAAATCTGTGAATTTGCCCTGATGGCTGGAGCCTATAAGAAGAGGAGTTACAATGTATCAATCTGACTGTTCATATCTGTGTTGATATGTTTGCTGTGTAGGCGTTATATTTGCATAATTATAATAATTAATTACAATAATACTAATGTGCCACTGCCGCAGTTGAATAATCCTTATCGATCAAGCTTGCTCATCTGGATTCACCAGGCCATTATCAGGAAAGGGTATATGGCTTCAAAAGCAACAGTATGTACTAAGGAAGGGCGTGAGTTTTGCACTCCAAACACATTGTACTGGGATTGTTGCTATGTAAATATGAATCATGAATTTGCTGAAGCATGTGGAACATCAATCTACTAGGTTATACAATAAGTTAATACGTTAACATAAAACAGAGCACAGGTAAGCCATATTCTTCCACTGAAAGTTATTTTGATCCCGAAATGCCCCACCTCTCTTACATTTGCCTAAACTCATGCAAATATATACACATGTAAATGTATGGCAGTGGGTCAACCACTGAGATGAAGCTGTGACTTTAGAGAACAACAATGGTTTTGAATATTTAAGAGGGTGCTGCTGTATCAGTAGTTTGTCACATTTGAGAGGTGAGACCTGAAGCTTGGCGTTCAGCTCAGTGCGTAATAAATCATGGGTGTGCAGCACCTAAATCAATTTATCGAAGACAGACAGGATGTTTTAGAGACAATTAGATTCAGTAATGAGAAGCTTGTTATTGATGGATCAGCTCTGTACTACTCACTGTATTATGACTCAGAACTGGACCAGAATCATGGTGGAGACTACGTGGGTTTCAGGGACCTGGTCCAGCAGTTCTTCCTGAATCTGAGCGACTGTGGAATCACACCATATGTGCTTTTGGATGGGGGCTCTGAAGGCAACAACATCAAGTTGGACAACATACTTCAACGAGCAGAATATAAAATCTCAAAAGCACACAAAATATCAAAAGGACACAAAGCTGATGGTGATGGTAATATCTTACCCCCCCTGGTCAAAGATGTCTTCAAACAGGTCCTCTTTGATCTAGATGTACCATTTGCTCAGTGCTTTGGAGAAGCAGATCTTGAAGTCTTCTTCTTAGCCAATCAGTGGGGCTGTGCTGTACTGAGCGGTGACAGTGATTTCTACATCTACAACATACCAGCCGGCTTTCTACACTTATCTGAATTTAAATGGAAGGAGACAACACAACAGCAAATCCCTGCCACAAAGTACACCGTGCTCAAGCTGTCCACAAATTACAAGATAGATCCATCTCTCCTTCCAGTCTTTGCATCAATAGCAGGCAATGACTATGTAAGGTTGGAAGATCGTGGAATATTTGTTAAAATGAATGGTGGCCCACCCATATCAAAAAATTGGACAATTCAACGCCTTGATGCAATCCTTAAATGGTTGGTTCCATATGTGGGAGAGAATAAACAGGAAAGGGCTGTGGAAGAGGCTTTGAAAGTAACTGGGAATGACAAAGACACAACCCTCCAGCAGAACCTGCTCCAATCCATCCGGATGTACACACAGCTCCGCGACAGCTCCCTAGCGGAGTTTTTCAACACAGGGATCCCACCAGTTAAACCAGAATATCTAGATGTCCTTCCAGACTGGACCATTGGTCCTCTGATTAAAGGGAAGCTCACCTCCTTCATCACAGATGTTCTGCTGCATGGGAGGATGATACTGAGTCCCCAGGTGGAGGACTTCACAAAGCCCAGTGGTCACGTCACAGCTCGTCCCATACGGCAGTACCTCTACGGACTGTTGTTAAATGGACAGGGTTCTGTGACGGAGTACGACCGAGAGGGGGAGAGAGCTTACAGGGACAGACGTCAAGTCTCAAAGAGTGCAGCTGAAGCTGGAGGAGCTGGATCAGGTATGAAATGATAGTGTGTGTGTGTGTGTGTGTGTGTGTGTGTGTGTGTGTGTGTGTGTGTGTGTGTGTGCGTGCGTGTGTGTGTGTGTGCGTGTGTGTGTGTGTGTGTGTGTGTGTGTGTGAATAAGCAAGGGGTGGGTGTGTAAACCCAAAATGTACCTTGTTATTATTTGATCATGAATGTGTATTTATGTATGGTTATTAATAACGCACATTTCCTCTTGAGAAATTGTTATTGAATCCTTCATTTTTGACTGACCACCAGGCTGTGGAAGAGAATCGTCTGCAGGTCTTGATGGAGGCCCTGGGAGTCCCTTGGCCGACCTCCGCCTCCATCCTGGACCGCCTCCCTGATTACCTGAAGCTTCCTGTTTGCGTCCTCCATTTCTGGAGGAACCACAGTGACCTAGAGCCCTCTGACCTCCACCTGACCTCCCTGCTACTTGGAGTGGTGTACGGAGAGCTATGCAAACACATGAGGGGTAAGAAAAGCAAGGTGAAGCTAATCAGGATTTTAGTTTTTTGTTACTTGCTTTGGGAACAACACATTGCAAAGACATTTAAAAGAACCCACATAAAAAAGGAACCAAAAATGCTTCCCAAATAATGAAAAATATGACCAATATTCAAACCATTCGTCAAGGAGGAGGAACGTTTATGATATTAATGAATATGATGAAGGAGAAGGGTAATAGGAGTGGAGACTCAAAGCAGTATAACATTTGTTGTTTTTGTAATTTGTTTATTTTTATTATTCGACCGAGAAGATGCAAAGAGGATGGGGGACATGAAGAAGGGTGGGAGGAATACAGACACAAAGCACATTAGCATTACAGACACAAAGCACATTAGCATTACAGACACAAAGCACATTAGCATTACAGACACAAAGCACATTAGCATTACAGACACAAAGCACATTAGCATTACAGACACAAAGCACATTAGCATTACAGACACAAAGCACATTAGCATTACAGACACAAAGCACATTAGCATTACAGACCCAAAGCACATTAGCATTACAGACCCAAAGCACATTAGCATTACAGACACAAAGTACATTAGCATTACAGACCCAAAGCACATTAGCATTACAGACACAAAGCACATTAGCATTACAGACCCAAAGCACCAAAGCATAGTGCATGGTTGTTTTACTTCATCATTGATTTCATTAGAAGGAGATGTTATGGAGAGGATGAGGGACATCAAGTTGAGGGGGGAGATGGCACCTCTGGACCAGAAAGTGGCTCACCTGTTCAGCCAATGGCAGAGCTGTCTGAAGGAGAGCCTCCACCTCAACCAGCTGCTGTGTTTCCCTCTGAAGGAGCCTGACTGCACCTGGTAAAGTATATCTTACTAAACGCTCAGAGGAATTACCTCCCAACTTTATATTTTATCTTTTAGATAGAGCAATTCAAATAGGCTTCAGATATGCTTTCAAAAGAACTTAAAAATATTTAGGTAAATCTTTCACTGTAATAACAACAGCAAATCCTTAGCAGTTTAAACAGAGAAATATGTTTAATAATTTAACTCCTCTGATAGATAAATTACCTCTGTTTTAAACAGGCTGTACTGTGGACCTTTGGTGCACCAGCTGGTAGCTGACCTGAGATCAGCCACCTGCACGTCAACAACATTGCTGAGGGGAGACCCTGAGTCTGACAAGCTCTTCAAACTCCTCCTGCAGGCAGCAGAGAACCTCCAGCATGAAACCAACACAAGGAGGAAAGAAGAAGTGAAAAGTGATGAAGAGGAAGAGAAGTGGGAAGAAAGAAGAGGAAGAAGGAAGAAGAGGAAGAAGGAATAAGTTGCGAGGAGGAAGTGGAAGGATGGAAGAAGAGAGGGGGAAGGAGGAAGGACGAAAGGGAGAAATAAAATGAAGAAAGGAGAAGTGACGGAGAAAGGAGTAAGAGGGGAGAGAGATAGGACTGAGAGAGAACGTAGGGGGAGCAGGGAGAAGTGAGGAAGTGCAGAACAGAATATGGAGGAGAGAGAGCCTCAGAGGACAATGGAGAACAGCAACCTGCAGGAACATCTGGGGACCAATGAGAGAACAGCAACCTGCAGGAGAACATCCGGGGACCAATGAGAGAACAGCAGAGGAAACATCTGAGACCAGAGAGAACAGCAACTTGCAGGGAACATCTAGGAACCAAAGAGAACAGCAACCTGCAGGGAACATCTAGAACCAAAGAGAGAACAGCAACTTGCAGAGAACATATGAGACCAAGAGAGAACAGCAACCTGCAGGGAACATCTGGAGACCAATCATAGACAGTGGATCATGTCATGGCTGTTTTTCTTTTAATGTTTTATGTTTGATCTCATGGTTAGATTATGAATTAAGATTGGTTTGTCAGTCTTTACCATCCTTACCTTTGTTTGCCCTGATTCAGATCTTGGCTTGTAAGCACCATTTTATATTATCTAGAGAGGTTTGTTTACTCTCTGGTGTTAAAGTGAAGTCATTTTCTTGACAATTTAATTTTTATATTTTGTGATCAACTGTTTTTCATTTTACAATCCAGTGGGTGAGGTAACAGAGTACAATACTAATAAACAACAACAACAACAACAACAACAAAAGTCCACTATAGGATGCTGTAAAATAAAGAAAATTGTAAACCTTTTAAGTCTTAAGACTGGAGTGTTAGGGAGACAATATGGGAGTCTTGTTGGTTTTAACATTTTCGTTGTACTTTCTTTTGATTAGGGTGAAACAAAATATTGGTGATAAGAATATAAATACCTTTGGGTTGATTTTTTTAAATAAAAATATAAAAATTTATAAACTGTTCATTTCTTTGATCTTAGCCACAAGCTGCCACTTGGTGGTGGTATTCTTGAGCAGATCTTATGATCTGATGGCATTTAACAAACATCCTCAGCCCTAACAGCGATACTTTCTAACAGTTTGGAAATTTTCCTCTGTAGCACTTTTGGTTATTCTCCCTGGTGACCATCTTGGAATGTGCCACCAAAGGGAAAAGTCTAGCACATCTTTGACTGTTGTAACCTTGCCTCTATACAAACGCCCATACGCTTATCTTAAGAGTTTTCCATTGTCAATAGGCCTACATCATTTTTGTTATCAATACATAATGCAGCAGTCAGACTTGGATGAGTAGTAAGGGTGTGTGTGTGTGTGTGTGTGTGTGTGTGTGTGTGTGTGTGTGTGTGTGTGTGTGTGTGTGTGTGTGTGTGTGTGTGTGTGTGTGTGTGTGTGTGTGTGTGTGTGTGTGTGTGTGTGTGTGTACGTGTGTGTGAGTGTACTCTTCAAGAGCCAGCAATTTTACCGCAAGGGACCTTCATTAAAAACATTTTACCCTCGATTTCCCTATGAGAGGTACATTTTTGAATAACCAAAACCAACAGACTGAGAGGGCACAGAAACGCATTCCCGCCACAACATGAGACGAAACTCACACAACGATTTGAATCTAATAAATACACTATGTACTTTCCTTTCTGGCAGTGGAATCGAACTGTGCGCTCTCACTCTTTGTCAAACCGGTCTCTCCCAGGCCGGCCCAGTGTTATACATGGTCACACACGGCAGTATGTTTTGAAGGCCGTTGCCACAGAGACGACCGCGATGAATAGGAAGGTTTCGGGGGTTCAAAGTTCAGATTGAGTGCATTGTCCGGGGACTGTTACTGATTTTGTGATACTGATAACGAGCTCGGAGTTCACTCAAGAATACATACATATTTTACACGTAAAAAGATGTCAGTAGAATAAAGACATACTAGGATCTGAATAATACATATTCTGATTGATTTCTCAGTATCTTGGATTTTTGGCGTGGTGTTAAAAGGAGATCAAAATGCTTTTCTTAATTGTGCCGAGAATAGGTCGTATACAGGTGAACATCAAATTGTAATTTTCCCTAGAGGAAAAAGATCAAGTTTGTGATTACGTTTGTTGGCTCTAAGGATGCAAATGTATTTTGAAGCTAATGTGCATAAAGGCCGAGCGGAACAGCATGATGACATTTTAGTCCTTTTTGTGGAGCTCAGACCATTGATCATGTCATTGCGGGCTAATGTACTAACTAACAACACCTCTACCCTGATGTTGCCCTTAGTGCCTAAGGAGACTATTAACGCCTCTACCCTGAGGTTGTCCTTAGTGCCTAATAGAAGACTATGAACAGTCAAACCAGTTGACATCAAAATCAAATCGACAACGATTCTCGCTTGGGCTCTTTTTTCCCCCGGATTAGACATAAAGCAATAAAAAAAATCTGTGTTTTTCTCTGTGGTTTTTAAATCCGTGAATTAGCTGTGATTGCTGTCGCGCATATAAAGAGAGGAGTTACAATGTATCACAATCTGACTGTTCATATCTGTGTTGATATGTTTGCTGTGTATTGTTGTGGCCAAATTTGGGCATCCAAGCGGATGTTCCGGCCTGGGATGTGGTTCAGGGGTGAGGAGACGGTCAGATTAAAGGCCAGGTCACCAAAGAGACAGTGTGTGCATTTTGGAGACACTGAGGCTAGAAGTTTGGGTTAAGTCATAACATTAAGTCATGTCTTAGTTTCCTGCGTACGTGTCTTTAGATATGCTGATTATGAACATGTGATCCATCTTGTCCAATGAAATTATTCTTTATCTCATAGATCTATATACTCGTTAGAACCTTGTCAACAAATCAGAACTTACTATGTCGTCAGACTGATCCAACTGTAGTATTTTCTCTGTGTACAGACTCTGACCCAGACACTGTAGTCATCAATAAAATTGTACTTGATTTTTTCATGGTTTCTCCCTCTCATTAATTGGTTATTTTCTGTAATATATTGAAATTATCCCTTACAGTATGCGTTGTATTTTCATGATTATAATATTAATTATAAATGATAATAATGTGCCACAGTTGAATAAACCTGAACACACACTATCTTAGCCTTCTCATCTCGATAAACCAGATCATTTCCAGGAATGGGTATGGCTTCATTTGAAACCAAAAGTATGTACTAAGGAAGGGCGTGAGACTTGCATTCCAAAAACAGCGCGCTCTGAGGGGGAACAATGATGGTTATGAGTATTTAAGAGTGTGTTGCTGTATCAGTAGTTTGTCACATTTGAGAGGTGAGACCTGAGGCTGGGTGTTCAGCTCAGTGCTTATTAAATCATGGGTGTGAAGTGCCTAAGAAAATATATCAAAGACAGACAGGATGTTTTAGAGAAGATTACATTCAGTAATGAGAAGCTTGTTATTGATGGACCATCTCTGTACAACTTTCTGTATTATGACTCAGAACTGGACCAGAGTCATGGTGGAGACTACGTGGGTTTCAGGGACCTGGTCCAGCAGTTCTTCCAGAATCTGAGCGACTGTGGAATCACACCATATGTGCTTCTGGATGGGGGCTCTGAAGTCAAAAACATCAAGTTGGACAGCACACTTCAACTAGCAAAATTGAAGATCTCAAGAGCACGCAAAATATCAAAAGGACACAATGCTGATAGTTATTGTAATATCTTACCCCCCCTGGTCAAAGATGTCTTCAAACAGGTCCTCTTTGATCTAGATGTACCATTTGCTCAGTGCTTTGGAGAAGCAGATCCTGAAGTCTTCTTCTTAGCCAATCAGTGGGGCTGTGCTATACTGAGCTGCAACAGTGAGTTCTACATCTACGACATACCAAACGGCTTTCTACACTTATCTGAGTTTAAATGGAAGGAAACAACACAACAGCAAATCCCAGCCACAAAGTACACCGTGCTCAAGCTGTCCACAAATTACAAGATAGATCCATCTCTCCTACCAGTCTTTGCATCAATAGCAGGCAATGACTATGTAAGGTTGGAAGATGGTGGAATATTTGTTCAAATGAATGGTGGCCCACCCATATCAAAAAATTGGGAAATTCGACGCCTTGATGCAATCCTTAAATGGTTGGCCTCGCTTCCATATGTGGGAGAGAACAAACAGGAAAGGGCTCTAGAAGAGGCTTTGAAGATAACTGGGAATGACAAAGACACAACCCTCCAGCAGAACCTGCTCCAATCCATCCGGAAATACACACAGCTCCGCGACAGCTCCCTAGCGGAGTTTTTCAACACAGGGATCCCACCAGTTAAACCAGAATATCTAGATGTCCTTCCAGACTGGACCATTGGTCCTCTGATTAAAGGGAAGCTCACCTCCTTCATCACAGATGTTCTGCTGCATGGGAGGATGATACTGAGCGCCCAGGTGGAGGACTTCACAAAGCCCAGCGGTCACGTCACAGCTCGTCCCATACGGCAGTACCTCTACGGACTGTTGTTAAATGGACAGGGTTCTGTGACGGAGTACGACCGAGAGGGGGAGGAGCTTACAGGGACAGACGTCAAGTCTCAAAGAGTGCAGCTGAAGCTGGAGGAGCTGGATCAGGTATGAAATGATAGTGTGTGTGTGTGTGTGCGTGCGTGCGTGCGTGTGTGTGCGTGCGTGTGTGTGTGTGTGTGAATAAGCAAGGGGTGGGTGTGTAGACCCAAAATGTACATTGTTATTATTTGATCATGAATGTATATTAATGTATGGATATTAATAACGCACATTTCCTCTTGAGAAATTGTTATTGAATCCTTCATTTTTGACTGATCACCAGGCTGTGGAAGAGAATCGTCTGCAGGTCTTGATGGAGGCCCTGGGAGTCCCTTGGCCGAGCTCCGCCTCCATCCTGGACCCCCTCCCTGATTACCTGAAGCTTCCTGTTTGCGTCCTCCATTTCTGGAGGAACCACAGTGACCTAGAGCCCTCTGACCTCCACCTGACCTCCCTGCTACTTGGAGTGGTGTATGGAGAGCTATGCAAACACATGAGGGGTAAGAAAAGCAAGGGGAAGCTAATCAGGATTTTAGTTTTTTGTAACTTGCTTTGGGAACAACACATTGCGAAGACATTTAAAAGAACCCACATAAAAAAGGAACCAAAAATGCTTCCCAAATAATGAAAAATATGACCAATATTCAAACCATTACAGACACAAAGCACAGCATTACAGACACAAAGCACAGCATTACAGACACAAAGCACAGCATTACAGACACAAAGCACATTAGCATCACAGACCCAAAGCACAGCATTACAGACCCAAAGCACAGCATTACAGACACAAAGCACATTAGCATCACAGACCCAAAGCACAGCATTACAGACACAAAGCACAGCATTACAGACTCAAAGCACATTAGCATCACAGACACAAAGCACAGCATTACAGACACAAAGCACATTAGCATTACAGACCCAAAGCACAGCATTACAGACACAAAGCACATTAGCATTACAGACCCAAAGCACAGCATTACAGACACAAAGCACATTAGCATTACAGACCCAAAGCACATTAGCATCACAGACCCAAAGCACAGCATTACAGACACAAAGCACATTAGCATTACAGACCCAAAGCACAGCATTACAGATCCAAAGCACAGCATTACAGACCCAAAGCACAGCATTACAGACACAAAGCACATTAGCATCACAGACCCAAAGCACAGCATTACAGACACAAAGCACATTAGCATTACAGACCCAAAGCACAGCATTACAGACACAAAGCACATTAGCATTACAGACCCAAAGCACATTAGCATCACAGACCCAAAGCACAGCATTACAGACACAAAGCACATTAGCATTACAGACCCAAAGCACAGCATTACAGACCCAAAGCACAGCATTACAGACACAAAGCACATTAGCATTACAGACACAAAGCACATTAGCATCACAGACCCAAAGCACCAAAGCATAGTACATGGTTGTTTTACTTCATCATTGATTTCATTAGAAGGAGATGTTATGGAGAGGATGAGGGACATCAAGTTGAGGGGGGAGAGAACACGTTTCGACCAGGAAGTGGCTCACCTGTTCAGCCAATGGCAGAGCTGTCTGAAGGAGAGCCTCCACCTCAACCAGCTGCTGTGTTTTCCTCTGAAGGAGCCTCCCTGCACCTGGTAAAGTATTCCTTACTAAACGCTCAGAGAAATTACCGCCCAACTTTATGTTTTTAATATAGATAGAGCAATTCAAAAATACTGTTCTCCCAGCAGATATACTTTAAACGAACGTCCACATTTTTAGATAACTCTTTCCCTGAAATAACAACAGCAAATACTTAGCAATTTAAACAGAGAAATATGTTTAATAATTCAACTCCTCTGATAGATAAATTACTTCTGTTTTAAACAGGCTGTATTGTGGACCTCTGGTGCACCAGCTAGTAGCTGACCTGAGATCAGCCACCTGCACGTCAACAACATTGCTGAGGGGAGACCCTGAGTCAGACAAGCTCTTCAAACTCCTCCTGCAAGCAGCAGAGAACCTCCAGCATGAAACCAACACAAGGAGGAAAGAAGAAGTGCAAAGTGATGAAGAGGAAGAGAGGAGGAAGAAAGAGGAAGAAAGGAGGAAGGAAGAAGTTGCGAGGAGGAAGGAGGATGTGAGGAGGAAGGAATAAAGGAGGAAGTGGAAGGATGGAAGAAGAGAGGGGGAAGGAGGAAGGACGAAAGGGAGAAATAAAATGAAGAAATGAGAAGTGGATTTAGAAATGAAGTAAGAGGGGAAGAGATAGGACTGAGAAAGAACGTAGGGGGACGCAGGGAGAAGTGAAAGAATAAGAGCGAACAGAATATGGAACAGCAAAGAGCCTCAGAGGACAATGGAGAACAGCAACCTGCAGGGAACATCTGGGGACCAATGAGAGAACAGCAACCTGCAGGGAACATCTGGGGACCAATGAGAGAACAGCAACCTGCAGGGAACATCTGGGGACCAATGAGAGAACAGCAACCTGCAGGGAACATCCGGGGACCAATGAGAGAACAGCAACCTGCAGGGAACATCTGGGGACCAATGAGAGAACAGCAACCTGCAGGGAACACCTGGGGACCAATGAGAGAACAGCAACCTGCAGGAAACATCTGGAGACCACAGAGAGAACAGCAACTTGCAGGGAACATCTAGGAACCAAAGAGAGAACAGCAACCTGCAGGGAACATCTAGGAACCAAAGAGAGAACAGCAACTTGCAGAGAACATCTGGAGACCAATGAGAGAACAGCAACCTGCAGGGAACATCTGGAGACCAATCATAGACGGTGGATCATAGTTGCTGTCATGGCTGTTCTTCTTTTTATGTTTTATGTTTGATCTCATGGTTAGATTATGAATTAAGATTGGTTTGTCAGTCTTTACCATCCTTACCTTTGTTTGCCCTGATTCAGATCTTGGCTTGTAAGCCCCATTTTATATTATCTAGAGAGGTTTGTTTCCTCTCTGGTGTTAAAGTGAAGTCATTCTCTTGACAATTTTATTTTTATATTTTGTGATCAACTGTTTTTCATTTTACAATCCGGTGGGTGAGGTAACAGAGTACAATACTAATAAGCAACAACAATAACAACAAAAGTCCACTATAGGGTGCTGTAAAATAAAGAAAATTGTAAACCTTTTAAGTCTTAAGACTGGATTGTTAGGGAGACAATATGGGAGTATTGTTGGCTTTAACATTTTCGGTGTACTTTCTTTTGATTAGGGTGAAACAAAATATTGGTGATGTGAATAAAAATACCATTGGGTTGATTTTTTTAAATAAAAATATAAACATTTATAAACTGTTCATTTCTTTGATATTAGCCACAAGCTGCCACTTGGTGGTGGTATTCTTGAGCAGATCTTATGATCTGATGGCATTTAACAAACATCCTCAGCCCTAACAGCGATACTTTCTAACAG